>VZTF01001983.1:0-240943 GCA_013397755.1 Cnemophilus loriae
ATATATATATATATATATGTAGCATAGTTCGAGTGCATTAAAAATTAACAAAAACTGCAACGAGTTTTCTTGACTCATTTCTTCAGCTCCATCTTCTCCTTTAGCCCACTCTAAAGACTGGCTGCAAAGGAAATCCTACTGCTTAAGTGCAAAATATTCTCATTTGGATGTAAGTTAAAAGAAAAATGCATACTTTCTATAGTCAAGCAAAACAGTAATAAATGTTGACCTTTCTTATTTATTAGCAAGTAGTTCTATCAAAACCTATTCTGGTAATTTTAACAACTAAAGCTTGAAAATGAGCCTTGACTTCAGCATTCTATAAAGAAAAACAGATAACATATAACAATTAAGACAGTTTTAACAAAAGTAGGCAAATTTAAAACATGAAAGCACATGCACCATTTAATATTAATCACTGTCACTTGACAAGTATAAAAATTGTAAATAATCACAAGTACATACCACAATGCTTAAGAAGTCAGAAAAGTCTGTTGTTCTCCTCTTACAACATGACCAACCCTATAAACATTTTGGAATAAAAACAACACAGGAATGACTACCAGACTTGACAACAGCTTATAAAAAGCAAAATATTAATTATATTCCTTTAAAAGATGTGGCACATCAATATTAGCAATTGTTTTCTTCCCTTCTGTGGACATCATCTGACTTTTAAAAGCCAGAGAAGCCTTCTAGTTTGCTCACGCTACCTTAATCAGAAAGTTCAGTAAATCTGAGGCAATACTTCCATGACAAGTTAGGTGCCAACTCTGTACAACAGAAAATAGAAATGTTACTTCATCTCATAAAGTAACAGGTAAGCAAACAAATATTACACCTGTGACCAGGCTCACCTGTGGGCCAATGTACAGGCCCTCTTCCAGAAATGAAAGGGATTTTTTTTTTTCTTTTCTTGAGCACCACTCAAATCTTTCAGTTCCTTATTTCCCACCAACAGAGCTGGATATGTGCATTGCAGAGCTATCCAACTACATCAATCAAGAGCACTTTTTATTATATAAACCAGAAATTCAATTTTAGAGCAAGCTGTCTTGCTGCTGTGAATAATATATCTTAGAACTCAAAGAACCTTATCAGAGGCAACAGTTTGAATAATGCACCACAGCTTTGAAAACTTAAGTGGTGCAACACAATGGGTTTTAGGTAGGTGGTTCTAAAATACCCTCAAAATATTAACCATTTCCACAGCTGAGGAGACAAAAGGTTCACCCTGCCCACCTAGATTATCTAGATTTCATAGCAGGAAGAATAGCTCATATGCAATTATGATAAATTTTTAATTAGGCCAAGAGATAGGATAAACAGGAAAGTAGTACTTGCTTATAAACAGCGCACATGTAAGAGAGAGAGGGAGTAAATGTAAGTTTTTGAGCTAACTGTATAATTTCTCTATAATTATGTAGAAGATTTTTGTAGTGTGTTATGAGTACAACTATAATTTTGTACAAAACAAACTGCCATAGTCTAAGCAATTGTACAGTATTCAATTTAGGAGTATTTGTCCCAATTTGCCAATGGCATACAATGACCAACTCCAGAGTCAGGTGCTGCAATATAAGCAACAGCTCACAGCAAACACCCTACCCAGCACAAATGCAGAAGCTTTCACAAGGCAAACATTGTTGAGATGAGATGCATTTCCAGTAGAAGCAGTTCCTAAGCACCAAGAACAAAAACCACTCGCTCCCTTCAAAGCTCAGCTAAACAGCAGTTTGGTGTTCTAAGAAAAGTCACATAGGCTACATCTATATTAAAAGAGTAGAAAGTGGCAGGCTCCATTTCTGGACACCAGATTTCTGACTACACACAGTTAAATTATTAGAATGATTTCCAGTACGGTTTTGGCAGTTGTGTCTCAAATAATTCCCTGTAAGCACTTTGTACGCATCCAGCAGATCCTGAAGTAGGAAAACTGTTTAGCACAAAACCAAGCATGGGCTGTGCAGTTGGCCTAAGCACTGGAGACCAGTTACAGGTATATTTAATTCATCACCAGAGATGGAGCCCAACAATCCTGGACAGCTGTGTAAGAGGCATGGGTGACCAGTCCCAATTTAACCAACATCCTCATTTAGCTGATTAAATGAATGTGACTGTTTTTTACAGCAGACAAATGTCACATGCATATTAGTGCCCTGGCCACATTAGACCACAAACAGCTGCTCTGAATTCCAAGCAGGCTAATTAACTAAAAGAGCATGAAACCTCTCAATGGCTGCACAGTCTTATTTAGAGGACCTAATTAAACTGCTGAGAGACCTAAAGTCAGCCAATCAACAGGAAACAAGTCCTCTAGACTTGCATGGCATTTAGACCACATGAGCAGTTTTTAATTTCTTCTTCAGAAATGAGTAACTGTGCTTTTCTAATTTCATGGGGTTGCTCATGATAGGCTAAACATCAGTTTCTTAATACTGAAAGATCTGGAATTAAAAAGAAAAAGCAGCACACTATTTTATGCATATGAAAAAACAGAAGGATAATACTTCAAAGGACAGTTGCATACTTACTTTGAGAGCATCATGAAAGACAGGGACACCTGGATGGTATGTGCATGAATCTAGAAGACAATGATTATTATTAATATTGAGGCATACCAAGAACCTTTATTCACATGACTGCAAACCCAGCAAAAATGTCACATTTGCAATTCATGTATGTCATGAGCTGCCCCACTTCCCGAGCGTAAATCATTACTCAGAAAAATCCAGACTTCACAGAAAAAGCTCTCTGAGTGCATATATTAAACACAAATAATCAGGTTTTCTTTCTTCTTAAGTATTATACAACACAAACTAGAAAGCAGGGATCTAAGACAAACTACTACTTCCTTCATCAGTAATGAGGCCTTACTGGTAATTCTGCAGAAGTAAAAAGGTGACCCTATGGCTACCTGACAGGCAGAAAATACTGGTTAACTGCTTCAAATCCATCTATTTGAACCTGATCAGAGCTTTCTATCAAGAAGAATTCTGTTAAAAAAATCACTTAATGCAAATCATGAGTTCATGATTTTAACCATAATTAGCTGGTTCTTTTTCCAATGTTTGTAGTATCCCAGGCCACTTAAGGACTTGAACCCAAAGGTTAGTATTCCACATGCACAATTTTGACGTGTCAATACTATTTATTACTAATAGATTCTGTACAAACACTACACTGAAACACTGTTATTTAATTAATTTCCATTAATGAAAGTGTTTATATTCACAGATGTTTATCAACATTACAGAGCTGTGCCTTTTTTACTTGTATTCCTTTCACACGTAATAAAATTGCTCCAATTATATAACTTCTCACTGACGTTTACTGCATGGATAGTATTTTACTGACATGACTTTAGCCTTTGACTATCTTCTAGCCTTTAAAGCAAAGTTAAAAACACTTAAAACTATAAGTGGCACAAACAGCAACAATGCACGTAATAGGAAGCAAAAAAAAAAGGGATAAATAACTTTATTAGCAATCTGCCTATAGATGAATAGGCAAAAACCCAACCCAAACTTGGTTGTTTTCATCTTTTTTATAAATATGTAGATCTTTAAAGAAATCTTGTTTTGTATAATTTTCTTTGATTTTATATTCTGAGCATTTAAGTCTATTTAAGTCTAATGCACTAATACAGTCTGAGGGACATCAGTTCCCACCTTAACTCAAAATGCACATATTTTGGGACATTAGTCCTTCACCAAGACTTAAAAATACATCCATAAACCTCTATCAATTTCTTCAGATTCAGGATGAAAAGCTAATGCTGGTAAACCTCACAGGAAAATTTAAAAGGAAAAAAATGATTATTTTGCATGGAGACCAGGACTTCACTGTTAAATCAATTAAAAATAAAAGTAGAGGCTAATTCTGTTCCAAAAGTATGAAAGTATGCCATTAGAAGCCTCATGAGAGTAAGCTCTGTTTTGTAGCAAAGATAATTTCTGAGTCAGAAGACTTAAATGAATATTTCTAATTCTTCACAAGCATTCTTCAATAGAGAGGTGCTGCTAATAACTGCAACTGTTTTAGAAACCAGAACCATCTCATGATCAATTAACTCAGGGAGGCTATGCTCCAGCTCATCAGGCAGACACAGACAAGTGCTTGGTTGTCCATGTGGCCAAGGGCAGTCCTTCGTCCCCGCTCCCTGGAGCCTCCTCTGCAGCAGGTACATCTTGGAGCGAGTGACAGCCCACTTGGCTGCTGCCTCCCGAGGGCCCTGCGCGCTCCACGAGAGAAGATGCCCGCACAAGGAGCTCTGCAGTGCCTCAGCAGAGCCAGTAGGATTCGTCCACTGAGCAGTCTGGCCATTCTCCATGCTGCTAGAGGACAGCAGAACACTAGCTCGTCTGCACTCATACTGAGTGCAACAGCTCTCACCTGACAAGAAAGATCCCATCTCACACTAGGTAGGGAAAACTGGAAAATTAGGATACAAGCAGATAAAAGCATATTCTAGTTCTGATTTGTATGAGATCAGATTGCAGCCTTTGGTTGCTAGTCTACATTTTTCACTGAAAATAAAAAAAAAACAAAACAAGTTACCTCTCCAATGCTGTTAATACCTTTCCTTCATCAGGAAAACCAAAGTATTTCAAAGCTATTTTCTCTAACCCTCAGATAATTCTGAGACACAAGTACTACAATTTTTCAGATTTTTGTCATTGTTCGTTTGCGGCTTTTTCGATGTCAATTCCACAGCCAAACTGATCCTACCGTGCACACACTGCCATCGTCTTACTGCTATATCCTTAAAGCACTTTATTAGTCCTTTCATTAAATGTCAAAGTAGAAGTTTGTAGGCGTCACCCAAATGCAAAACCTGGCTCTCTGCAGTAATCTGTGAATAATTACATTTACCTTCAGAACTGCTTAGTCTAGGACCCAGGGATTCCACCATGCGTTCCAGTCACTTACTGAAACCTATTTCATGTCATAAAATTCTTTTCCCCAACCCAAGCACCACAGAGTTAGTATACAGCCATGCCAACCTGACCTAGTTTACTACAACTTGATCACAAACTGTAAAGAAGTGTTACTTTTGTAACGAGTACAGGTCACAAAGTCCTAATAGGATTTTTTTTGTTGGTTTTTTTGGTTTTTTTGTTTTTTTAACAATAAATATCCTTATCTGCCTTGCCTTTTGGGGCAAAGGGGTGTAAGGGATGGTGGTGGAAGAGATCATTAAATGTTGTAAGCTTTCCACAACTCTGCCCACTTCTCCTGTTACTAACATTAACAAGTCCTACTCAATATGTTGCTCCTCTTTTATGGAAAACATATAGCTCAGAAAAATAAACACTCTTTATTGCCGCGGTTCTAAATCACGGAAAATGCACAGGTTAGAACATGTTAGCCTACGTCTAACCCTGGGGGGTCACTAAAAATTAAATTAATGCAAAGAGGGAGTTCTAGAAATCCAACCAACGGAGTTACTTTATGAACCAGGTGAGGGTGAGCCTTCTGAACACTCAGATCACCTTTCTGCAGCCTCTGCGGAATTATGAAGCCCCAAATGACAGAGCTTTAAAGATGTTTCACCAGGATTCCCAGCACACACAAGAAAAGCACTGCAGGCGCTCAAGGCACTTGGCAAAGCAGACACACGTATGCCATTCAGACATTTTTAATTACCTGCTGCAAGTCCACACACTTGAACTAAAAAAACAAACAACAAAACCAAACCAAACAAATAATAATAATAATAAAAAAACCCCTCAACAACAACAAAAAGCCGCTGGTAACTGCGATGTGTGTAACACCCACAGAGGCCCGAGGCAGAGAAGCCTACGTTGGCCCTGAGAAGCTTTAGCACACATGACAGCGATGCGCAGCGCCGGGCCAGCCCCGGCTCCACACGCGTGTCTCCAGGGCACCCGCACCCCGCGGGCCGGGTGACAGCCCCGCGGCGCCGCGGGGCCCGGCAGCCGGGCGGGACGGGCTCACACCGCCCCGCGCAGCCCCGAGAGGCCGCCCCCGCTCCCGCGCTGTCAGCGAGGGAGGCACCCGCGCCCCGGCCCCTGCCGCCGCTCTCACCCTCCGTGTTGCTCTCGGGGTCGAAGCGCTGCCCGCAGCCCCGGTTGTAGCAGAGCAGCGACATGGCTGCGGCACCCCCTGCCCCGCCGCCCGGGAGAGCCGAGCCCGGCGCAGCACGGCGGAAGGAAGAAGGAAGGAAAGAAGGAAGGAAGGAAGCCGGACAGCAGCCCCGGGGGCGGGGCAGCTCCCGCGGCGGAAAGAGCCGGCCGGAGCCTTCCGGAATCTTCACGAAGCTTCGGGGGACGGCGAGAGCGGGCGGGCAGGCGCGCAGGCGCTGCTGTGAGGCGGAACCGCCGAGCGCCTGGGCCCGGCAGTGGTGCTGCGGGTGTGGGTCAATGCTCGGCCTCGGGAGAGTTTCTGGCGCTTTTTTAAAAAAAAAAATTTGCCCTTTTTTTGTTGTTTTTTCGTTTTATGTTTCTTTCTTTGCTTGTGAGTTCGATTTGAAACAAATGCTTGTGTGTATGTATTAAATGGCTGTCTCATCTGCGCTGAAGCACAGATGCCATCATCAGAAGCCTACTATAAAAATACGACTTTATGTTTTCTTAGTTCTCTGAAAGTTCGCCTGGCTGCTCCTGGCAGCTGGCCAACTTACATAGATCTTCTGTAGTGTGCATTATAGAGACTGTATTTAAAGTCATAGAATGGTTTGCAGTGGAAGGGACCTTCAGGATCATCTAGTTCCAACCCCACCACGATAGGCAGGAACACTTCGCTAGACCAGGTCACTCCAAGCCCTATCCAACCTGGCCTTGAACACCTCCAGGGATGAGGCATTCATTATCCCAGTGCCTCACCACTCTCACTATAAAGAATTTTTTCGTAATACCGAATCTAAAACTTCCTTTCAGTTTGAAGCCATTCCTTCTCTTGTCAATACATGCTTTTCTAAATACGTAACTACGGACATCTACATTTCTGCACGCAATTACAAACTGATTTCTCCTAGTTAAACATCTTTTGCACAGCTTTTAAAGTAGAATTGCCTAGGTGTTCATACAGCATATGACAAATCCTGGAGCACACATGCACAGAATGAACAAAAAAGGTGCTTCTTAAGAGAGAGTTTCAGGATGCAAAAAGGATAATCAGGAGGCTGCTTCCGATGCAGCCCTGAACTTCCGCAAACTTGTGAGTTTATGCTTGATGCGCTCCTGCGCTCCGCTGTCATCTTTTTCTATGTGTCTCACATAAAGATAGACATTTGTTTGAGCCACTGAATACTGAGTGCTTGCTTCTGATCTGCAGCTCCCACTGAGGCCTCTTGTAGTTTCAAGCAGGAAAAACCCCCACTCTCTTGCTATTTAGCAGAAGCATTTTAATGTATTGATGCAAGTGGTGATAAGAATTTGGAAAGAAAGGGGAGATGTGGGAATGCTTCTCTTTCTGTATAAAAGCCTTTAAGTTGTTTCTGTTTGTAAGAGCCTTTATAAAATAAGTAGAAGATGGGCAGAAATGTTGCGTGTTTAAAGTAGGTATATGCGCATGATTAACGTAAGGTGAAGGACTGTTCTTAAAACATAAAACTCAGCTGTTTTCTTGTCAGTGAAAGTGCCACAAGAATAAAATGTGATTTATATCCATGAAATAAGTTTTGTGCTATTTATGTGATCGTGATTGCATTTCATCCATAGTGTGCAAGTACACATCTGTTTTAGAAGGAGCCAACATTTTGTTGGCTTTGTGCAGTGCAAAACCAGTTATGCTTATGCAGAGGCAGCATCAATTTCTGTTCTAAGAATATTTTTTAAGAGTTCAAAAGGAGTTACTTTAGCAGCATGGTATTTACCAGATTAAACAGTAGCATTCCTATGATGTTAGTAATGGAGTTTGGTTCTAACACTCAGAGAAGACTTGTGAAAAGAAAAATACAATCCCATGTGTTCCCAAAAAGTATCGTGTATATTCCACACCTGATTGCTGTCTCACTGATATGGAGACATGCCTTTATATCTTCCAGACAGAAGTCAAAAAAGAATGTATTTGCTTCACGATTCAAAACTCCACAACATATCGCATTAAAGAAAATTCATCAGCAAACTCAGTTTGTTGTTAATTTTAACACACACAGTCAGATCTCTGAAAGTTACTGAGCTGTATCCATCGTCTTTGTACGTGACGTTAAATAGAATGAGGTTTTTTGTTTCACAGAACACTATAGAAGCAAATAATGGTTTGTAATCAGCTCTTGAAATTACATGTATTCGGCCTGCACAAAACACTACAAATTGACAGTACATAATACTCATCTTACAGAAGTCTGAGTAGCTTCAAAAAGGCATTTTCTGAGCTTGATAGGAAGGCATGAGAGGCTTTCAACCCAGTTTTGGAAAGGTAGAAAGTAACTTGTTCAAATAAGATTTAGATAAGCGTCTTGTGGGCATGATACACTTAAATCTAATTTATTCCTGTATATTTTGTGTAGAAGCCTTTCATTTGAGATTCAGAGTGATAAGGAATAACAGTCTAATGGATGATCACTGAATTTTGGTTCCCTAGAACTTAAAACATGAAAAGTACTTAGATAATTTTTTATGTGTTTTCCCCTTCAATTTAAGTTTCAAAGTCTTCCAGAGTGTAAGATTCCAGAGTGTTAGACAAGCTTTTATGGTGCCTTTAACAACTGGATCTTGTATTAGGTGTTCTAAGACATCTTATCTGAGAAATAGTGAAAGAGTTGTGAGCGTACACTTTTTATTTTAATTACGTCTGCTCTATTTTTGTCATGTCTTAAATTCTACAGTTAAAAAATTTTGGAAGCAGTGTTCTGCCTTGAGCAGACATGACACAGGAGAATGTATGCTCTAGACTTTATTTATGTAGGCATGTGTCCTGACCTGATGAATGTGTTCTCTGGCTGATAGCAGAGGGATTTATATCCCCCCTCCTTTTTTTTTTTCTTTTTCTTTTTCTTTTTTGTTTTCATGGAGCTAGATTCTGTGCAAAGATTTCCCTGAAGAAAGCCACCCTGAATTTCTACTAGTCAAAAGTCATTCCATCTTGTCCGTGGTTAAAGGGACTTGAGTGTATTTCCAAGCATTGGAAATGGCATGCTTTCCCTGTAGATCTGGAATCTGTAAAGAAACAGGATGTTTCAGTTCACTTCTCAAAATGCAGAATCTGCTGATTTGCTTCCCAGTTTGTCGGGTGAGGAGTCTTTCATCCTGGTGTCTTCAAATCAGGACATTGTTCATGCGGAACTGCTAAACATGGGATTGCAAAAAAGCCTCAAACTAAGCCAGTTTTCAATAAATCTGAAGGAGGGTGAGGAGAAGGTTTTCAAGACTCAAGCTTCAGGCTAGAGCTGTTGTGTCATACCAGAATATTTTGACTTCTAATGAGAGGTAAAGGGCATTTTGGTCTCCCTCACCTTCCTTGGAACAGAGAGGGAGTCCTTGAAATTTAAATAGATTCTGAGGATTCATTTAAAATCAAGGCAGGTAGCTCTGTTTCAGATCTGGAAATATCAAAATGTGAAATAATTAAACAAATCCTTTCTTTAGGAAGCTTAGCAGAGGTTTAAAATACAAATGTAAATCCCTATAAAGCTAAAAGCCAAAAGCCTGCAGAGTTTGCAAGAAACTGTCCTGTTCAACTGAATGTGTTCAGATTTGATGGGCAGAACGTCTTAAAATGTCACATCTCATGGAAAAGCAGAACAACTGACTTTTTGGGAGAGAACACTTTTCTCCCCCTTCTGTGATTTTTTAAATGCCAGGTTTTCCCAGGAGGTAAGAGAGATTAAACATCATCCACTTCTAATAATCCACCAGAGTGCTTGGTGCTAAAGCACGACCTGAATTTAAGTGGATGCTTCATTAAGGCTTACCACCTCCTTTGATATCAGACTTTAGCGTAGGCTTGCTGTGTGATTGCTGGAATTCATTTAAGGCAGAGTTTTCAAAGGTAATTTTCTAAGTAACCTAGGTGCCTGCAATATCTAGAAAACATTATAATATTTTAAGCTTTTTTCAGAAGTCTGTTTTCAGGTGCTACTAAGGAGACTGGAAATTTTGTTACCGAGTTCAGTAGGATGTGGAATAATATGTTGTTGCTTCCCCATTTAAATTTTTCTATGCCTTTGACCTCATTTCAGAAAGAAAAACCTGTTTGATGCAGTCTGTACAGCCATTCTACAGAGTGCTGCTTTGTCATAACTTGCAGTGATGCATGTATTATAATGACCTTTTTCATCCTTCCTGCAGCTGAAACGAGATTGAAATACTACACAATCTGTGAATAATTAAACATAAATGCTATGGTGAAATTTAAAAAATTCAACTCCCTCGATGACGGAAAATACTAAGATAATTCATGTAGTTACATACAGTGCACTAATGCTGTGACCCAAAGCAATTCAAACACAGAGTTGATTGATTACAGGAATACTGGTGGGAGAAGAGCTGAAACTAAATATGCCATCCAGAGGGACCTTAGCAGACTTGAGAGGTGGGCCTGTGTAAAACTCATGAAGTTCAACAAGGCCAAGTAAGAAGTCCTGCACGTGGATCAGGGCAATCCCAAGCCCAAGTATAGGCTGGGCAGAGAATGGAGTAAGAGCGGCCCTGAAGACTTGGGAGTATTGGTGGATGAGAGGCTCAACACAACCTGGCAATGTGCCCTCACAGCCCAGAAAGCCAATCATGACCTGGACTGCATCAAGAGCAGCGTGGCCAGAAGGGCAAGGCAGGGAATTCTGTCCCTCTGTTCCACTCTGATGAGATGACCAGAGGGCTGAAGCACCTCCTTTTTGAAGACAGGCTGAAAGAGCTGGGGTTGTTCAGCCTGGAGAAAAGAAGGCTCCAGGGAGAACTTCTAACAGCTTTCCAGTACCTAAAGAGGCTACAAGAGAAGTGGAGAAGGGCTTTTCACACAGGCGTGTGGCAATGGGACAAGGGATAATGGCTTTAAACTGAAAGAAGTCAGATTTAGATTAGGTATTAGGAGGCACTGGAACGAGTTGCCCAGAAAACAAAAATGTTCCAGGCCAGGTTGGATGGGGCTTTAAGCAACTTGGTCTAGTGGGTGACATCCCTTCCCATGGCAGGGGGTTTTGAACCAGGTGATCTTTAGGGTCCTTCTTCCAGCTTAATGGTTCTATGAGTCTCTAAATATAGATCAGATATTTAAAAGTTACGGTACAGTAACATGTTCACTTTAACTTGGTGGATATTTTCATGGAGTGTTTGAGCTTCCATCTCCAGCTTTTTGTCCTTTTTTCTTCTTTTGTATTGGAGGTGACTAACACAACTAAATCTGGTTGAAATTCTGAGCACCAGTTTCAGCAACAGAAAGGGCTTACTTAAGAAGTGACCTCACCTTAGTTCTGGGAAATAATGATGACCTTTACTTCACTCCTCTACACTTTCCTCATGATTACTCTCACTTGGTCAGTATTACCAAACTCATTCAAGGTGCTCTCTTGGACAGTTCCCCACATCTGATGTTGTTTTCAGAATAAGGGTGTTTTAAATGCCTGAATACACAATGTAAATTTGCTTGTCATAAGGGTTCTGAAACTTGAATCTAACAGCTTCAGGCTTTTCTGGAGCTGACGTCTGGCTACTTACTTAAGAGCAAAACAAAAAAGTGCTGATTTTGTTTGGCAACTACAGGTGTTTTAAGAATAAATTGTGGTAGAAAAGATGATAGAAAAGATCATCGCAGCTAAGCAGGCTATGATCTGGTTATGCTCTTTTTTTTCATTCACTTTACTGCAAGCAAGTGTATTCAAGTAAAAGCAGCTATCCAGCATACTGATTATGTTTGTTTCTGATGCTGTGAAGTTAGTGGGACTAATTGCACATGCAGTGGGAGAAGTGTGCAAAAGAATTTACAAGACTGCGCTTTTTGTGAAGTATTTTTCTTAGTGATGTTAACAATGGATTTCTCTGTTCATTGATAATGAAATAAATTGGATTGAATCACAACACTTTTTTGGGAGGGATAAGACGTAGAAAAGGCCCACTTAGTTTTATGTCAAGAAGTTAAATTTTGATTATGAAAATTCTAAATCTTCCTAATTACAAAACAGAAGGGTTTGCAAAGTGACAGTTTGAGTTTTTGTGTGTAATTCCTATTTATGTATTAAAGAAGATGGGGCAGTAACATGTGAAGAGTGCAGACTGAAAAACAGCAAACGCATTATGAACTCAGTGTATGCTGATTAAATAAGTGCTAAGAATTTCTGTCAGCCAGAAGGTGGTAGCAGAATTCTCCTGTAACAGCTCTGGATTGTGTTCCAGAAGGCATTCTCAATACAAAGTGATTTTGAAATGCAGTTCAGAAAACATATTTTTTTTAGTAGCAGGAACAAATAGCACTGGCATTTTTTTCATTTGGCAGCATCTTTGAGTAGAAAAGTGTCTGCACTTATGCCTGAGATGTCACGCATTGGGAATGCATGCAGGATCTGTTACTTGGGTTTTGTCTCTGTTTTTTTTGCAATTGTAATTGTGGTTTTTACAGACTTTTTAATGCCAAAGGGAGCCATTTATGAGTTGAAATGACAAGAGATTTATTTTCCTCATAGTATCACGAGACGGGAAGATGTCAGTACCATGAGAAGCCCAGATAACACATTATTTCCATCCAGAGGAACTCTGTCATCCTTTCACAGATAGAAACACAAATGCGAAGAGTGATATTCATCAGCTGGGACTGATGCAGCACCCCAGTCATACTCTTACCAAGTCTAACAGCTTGAAGATGCAAAGGGATAAGTTTTATTACTCTGTTTTATTGTTTTGTGATGGACTTGTGATACTTGTGTGACCCCCTGTGCAGATAGCCATTCCTGTTTCAACAGATACACTCTTCATCACTGCAAGAAACTTGTGAGAAATTCAGGTTCTGGAGCACAGCCTGTCCCTTATTTTTTCTTAACCATTGTGTCACAGCTCTGATGATACTCAGTACTCCTCTGCAGACTTCTTTAAGAAATTGTTCTGTGTCTGAGAGATAGTTTCTATGGTAACTATGATAATGATTTTTGTGGTTTGTTGGGGTTTTTCATTTTGTGGTTTCTTTTTTTTTAACTTACTGGATAGTTTGGAAATAGAGGGAGCAAGGCTTTAATGTGACATTAGGAAGAGTCACCACAATAAAATAACCTAGAAAAATAAAAGATTCGCTGCTTGATCTAGCTATCAGTAAACTGAAAGAGCAGTTCGAAAGAGCATCAGTCTCTTACTTATGAGGTGCCTGGCTTATAAGTAAGCAGGCTGGAGCTGCTGGAGCTATGCAGGAAAGGAAAAAAAAAAAAAAGAGAAAAGGCCCAGAGCAAACTCTGCCACTCTACGATTTTGCACCTGATGGTCTTTTTAAAATTGGCTTTTTACAGTGACTGCAGCTTTCATAGTCTCCTCTTGCTGAAGATCTGACTGAGAAACACATTCACCCAGAACATTACAACAACAGACTATTATATCATATCCACTTCACTCCCCATTTACTGTTCTTTACAGTATAAATATGAAATTGTTTGGGGCACTGTGTATACGTCAGTGTGTACAGAATTTCTAGTGGAGCCACAACAATGACAGTGATGAAGATAGGAAGTGAGCTGGTTTAGAACAAAGCAAAAGATGGCAGGAAATATAAATTTTAAGTTGATATAGGCATCAATGGATAAATAAATATTAGAATACAGATATAGAAAATATGGTAAAGGCCAGTGGGTATGTACTATATGTGAAAAACATGGCAAGATATTGAGATAATCACAAATTTCAGACATCCATTTTCATATGCTGGGAAAGCATATTCATAGGAAAGGTCTCTTTAGGCAAATATGTAGGTGTTGTGAAGATACCAAAGGTAAGATTGTAGATTACATTGCAACACCTGGGCATTTGAAAAGCCACACAGTAGTTTTGCCAACAGCCCTGTTTTCTCTTGAGGCAGAAGCTAGGAGAGGGTTAACCCAAAATGAACTTACTCAATGAAAATTCAAATGCTTGTAATAAATAATAAATGTCCTAAACTTGTATTTAGAGATCATTGCCATAGTGCTTACCAGTTCTCTGTCTGTATTTAACTGTTTTGTCACAAAAGAAGGAGACAAAATGTTTATTTTGGGGAACCAAAACAATGGTATGAAATTAAAGGGAGCTGATGAAGGAAAAGATGCTCTTAGTGGAGTGCTTTGGTATTTTGTCAGTACTGTTAAAAAAAAATACATTATCCTTTCTGTTTTGTTGCAAAATGGGGGGAAAAGAACCACATTATTCAAAAATGCTTTGCAGATATGGAGTTCAGTTCAGCACAGTTCTGAAGTGCACAGTGACTGCAATTTCAAATGTGCAGAGTGCAAAATTGTAATTTCTAGATAGGCACAAGTGAATCTTTTAGAAATAGTATATGATTTTTTTATCTTCAAGTCTGAGAAGCCCTAATGAAACTCAAAGATGTTCCCATTTACTTTAAATTGGTACTTGGCATCTCTTTTGAGTTTATTGAATGTTATTTTATCTTCATATAATGCTGAATGACTATTTGCTGAAAAATTGAGGTTCTTTTAAGATGCCTTATGTTGGACACTAAATTAATTGGGTTATCTGAACTCAATTAGTCATCTGAAACAACTTGGTCTCTATTTCTTGTTCTTAGTGACTTGTTAATGTGGCTGTGGCAGGAGAGGAAAAGAGCAAAGGAGAAAATGTCAGTGCAGTTATTTGCGGGTGATGCTTCCATCTGGAGAGCAATGACCACCACAGTTCCTGCAAAGAGAACAGATTGTACAAACCTACTGGAGAGTCACTTTCCTAGAACTGAAGTGAAAACCCTATTGCAGTTAAAAGTGGAAAAGACCACATTCTGTAGACTGTCCTATGCTGATCCCTTTGAAATGTTCCATTGAGACCAAGTGAGGAAAGAGGACACCCAACTGCCACTTGTCCTTCACACTGCTCATATTTGCCTTTATCCTATTCCTATGATGTAAGTGAAGTCTGGAGCCTGTGTCTATTAAGCTGTAAGTAAATGGATCTGTCAGTCAGTGAGAAATTTTAAAAAAGAGGAACACTGTGCAATTGATCTTATGTAACCACAAGGAGAAACTTAAGCACTGAAAATGCTGACAATGATCATGTTCTCAGGCGTGAGTAATTAGAAGTAGGACCAGCAAAACCAGTATTTGTAATTTCATCTGCTGGGCTGGTCTCAGAATTCTCCGAAGAAGCATATAAATAGTCACGTGACCAACTGTTTTAGCCTAAACCCGTGATAAAACTAATGAGTTATTTCAAAATATATGTGAGCAGGCAATTAGTTACTAGAAGTCTTAAAAAAAAAATTCCATATTTGTTGTGCAAGAGAAGCTGGAAGTCCTTGTTTCCAGACTTTTGGGGTTGTAGAATAGATCCCAGTGAGTGCAAGTACATTGCACACTGAACTTGTGCTGGCAGTAGAAGAGCGCAGAGGCTTTGGAACAGCTCTTCTGAGTGGATGCTCAGCTGCAAAAGGAGTGATATGATGGCCAGGTCTGCCTTCAATGGTCTCAGCACCATAGATCAAAGCCTCCAGAGGAACAGTGCCTTGCAGTAATACCGAATGGCAGACAAGTGTGTGAGCAGTGGGCCTGTGTAAACTACACGGTGTAGTTTGAGCACAACAGCACCTGCCAGAGGATGGGTTCTTGGTCTAGAAAGGCTGACACACTCCATGTAAAAAGTGTGACATTATGTGATACTAGACTGACCATAGATTTTACTAATTTCGAGCTTATTTGGTGAAATTATCTGTTTTGGGTTTTTTTTCCCCAGATTGTTGCTCAGATCTCTACAGTTGATGGCAGTTTCCTTTCTTGTGTGGTTTTGCTTTTATTACAGCGTGCCATAATCCTTGCTTAACATCTCCATAGAAAACTATGTTAGCAAGCAAAATATTTATCGGCACGCTACAGCCGGTTTCAGAGTTTAAGGTGATGAGATGAGTATTTTCCTTATGATCTTTTAGGTATTTGCATTGCTATTCCACATTGGAAAAAACAATCTCATCAGTAAGAACTCTGAGATTTCCCTGTTTTCACAGTTATGTGAATGCCACCTTTCCTCAAGTAATAATCATTCACTAACCTTGCATTTGTTGCTCTTTCAGATTTCGCAGCCGGAACTGACACTGCTGACAGCTTGATAAACTGTTTGCCACTTATAATGTCTTTGCCTCTTCCAGGAACATTCTTTCCTGTGTATACTCCCTTTGAAAAACCACCCTGATTTTAATCTGAAACCTCTGCACAAATTAGGCAGCCTTCGCTCCTGCGAAAGTACTGAGGGGGAAAAAAGTGAAATTGTGGCTCAAGAAAACGTTGCCTATAATAAAAGAACAAGTTCATGTGGAAGAAGAGTTCTGTGGCACTAATAATGTGGGTGCCCCTCGATGTGGGTCCTAGTTTCACATGGGTCTTGGCAGTAGGATGATACAGTTGAAGATAAAGTTTGCAGGTTATATCTTGCATTTCATTTCATGGTCTGCTTTGGTAATTTTCTGTTTGCTTTTTAGGTAATTTGGTGACAAATTTACCGACAGGTGGTGCTGCTGCTCTAAATCCTCTCTGTTCAGTCTTGCTTTGGGAAAGGAATGCTGGCACTTGTATTTCAACGTTCCAGTGATTTCTCAGGCTGTAAAGAAAAATACTATGAAATACTACTCAGGTATAATCTTTTCTATGTATTCCTGGGAAGATAACTACAATAATGAATCAGGCTCTTTTATTATAACAATGTTATTGTGCTTGTATTTAGCATCTCTCAAAACAATTAGACTCCTCCCACACGTGAAAGATCTTGACTGTCTGACTCTCCTTGCCATAGTGTCAAATAATATGCAATGAACGTTTTCTTAATACACACTGAAGTAATTATTTTCATACATAATGCTTGGGAACAGAGAGAGATATTAAAAATGACTTGTCTGAGTCATGTGGGAAGTCTTTATCAAAGCAAGGAATAAAATCTAGGTAACTTGTGTCATACCTAATTTACTTCCTGTTGGTCAGCCTCTCCTTCCTTAAGAAGTAATTTGAGAAAGGATGTCTGTCCTGTCTGGCACTAACGCAGAAATCACTGTAACATCAGAACAAGCAGGAATGTGGTTATGCTATCTCTGTCCTCTTTTCTAGAAGCAATGAGGCGTAGCTATTTTATTACGTTTGTTGTCATTAGTCAGGGCTACTGCTTGTTTGTCTGAGGCTACCAATAAACACAGTGTGATTCATGCAGAACTGCTTGAGGGATGGCTTGACTCCAAAAGCACAGTTTAGCCTTTATTTGGCAGTTGTTTGCTTAATGCAGAAAAATGTGTATGAAAGCTATGAAAAATGAATCTGTGCTGTAACACCCAGCTTGTAAAATCCACTTGATTTATCCTGCAGAAGATATTGCAATATAAAGGAATAATGAAGACAATGCCTGCCTTCATTTTCTCTTATTTTTTGGTTATGCTGTCATCTTCGATATTATTGCAATGGATTCAGGCCTATACGGAGTCATCATGACTAATAAAATATCTTTAAAATCAAAGATGATCTGTGATGCTGAGCTTTGAAAGGGCATTTTTTTCAATCTAATTGTAACATATGTGGAATTTTCTTTCCCTTGTATGATTACTCTGATTTAATAATGAACCGTAAGGCAGAGATGCAGTGGAACAGAGTAGTAGAGCATTCGAAGTGGCATTGTTGCCTCTCCAGAAGTAGGTCATTCACCATAAGTGCTGTGTTACTGCTGTAGGCTGATTTTTGCCTCTGTCCTTTCCTCTGTGGGTGACCTTAAAACAGTCATTTCCCTCTTGGGGCCTCTGAATCTCTGGAGATCTTTGGGCCACTTCCTTGGAGTCCTTGGTCTTGGAGAAGATATCAGAAAAATGCAAGTATATTTCTTAAATGTGATATACAGGGAGTGCCATTTCCAATGAAAAAAATGAGTATATCAGAGACAAAGTAGGAAAAAGACAAAGTAGGAAAAAGACAAAGTAGGAAACTTTGAAACCATCGATATAAATAATGGTCCCTCCAGAAACTGGGAGCATGAGGGTGAGGAATGCAAAAGTAAAAATGAAGAAACAAAAAAGCTTCGTACTGGGAACAAAGCCCAGATTTTTCGGACCCAGATGAAGAGAGCTAAGAAGGCAATTGCCTGGAAACTCTGAGCAATTGGATTAATCTCCATTAGCATTTAAATTTGGATCAAGAGTGCACTTTTGAATTGAACTCCCACTGTCCACATTTTCTCTGCTTTCATTCAGAGTAGTCTCAGAGCACCTAAACTAGAAACATCTCAGGTGAAACCAGGATGGAAGAGGTACTCCAGGAGCACGCCTGGTCCATTTTAGTTGGTAATGAGCATGCAGGAGACAGGAATAGACTAGAGGTAATCTAGTCCAGTAACCTGAAAGAAACCCCCTGAAATTGTGTGGTGCAGGCATCATATGATAATGGTCATGTGAAAGCCCTTGATGACAGGGCTTTTGGTTTGCTGATGGTGGTCACTGCTAAGTGCTAAGGACAGTGCAGCTTGGTGGGTACTGTGCAATGGGGTTCCACCAGTGACCACAGTGAGGCTATGGGCCAGTCTGCACATGAACATGCTTCACAGTCTTCATGCTTTCAAAGCAGCCTTCTCAGAAACGGTCTGGCTCTCACGGGTGTGCCTGTTACAGGTGAGAACTGGGTGGGCACTAATTGACCCTATCGCTGTGTCACTGTGGGTAAAGATGAGCACGTAACTCCAGCCAGCCAAGGTGATTAACGTGGGTGGAGGGTGAGCACCTCACTGAGAGAGAGGACAGCTGCAGGGGCAGGGCCTACCTGGCTGACCAGCACGGAAGCAAAGGTTTTAAGACACTTGAAAAGTGTGGCAGTCTCACTACTGGAGTCCTAGTTATGCAGTATTGTTCCCCTAAAATGTTCATGTTGTCTTGCTGAGGTAGGGTTTTTTTTGTTGTTTTTGGGGTTTTTTTGGTTTGTTTTTTTGTTGGGTTTTTCTTTTAAATTTGCATGTCCTGTTAAACACAAATTGGTTTAGCTCTACTACATAGTGTGAATAACTCTCTTCATTCCATAATATTGCTTCCTTCAGGGTATTTAAACTGTGTTATCATCTCCCTTCAGGCTCCTTTTATCTGACGGTATATATTAGACTCCAGTTTTCTCTATTTTTTATGTCACAGTCTCAAATCTTGTCTTCATTTATTTGCCTGTTTCTGTCCTTAAATATGTGGGATAAGCTAGCATACTGAAAAGAAAATTTCTTATGATTCTAGGTAGATCACTACTGTATTATATAAAGCTTCTCAGGACTTGACTTAGACTGTTTTAAATATATCTACTGTTCCAGTTTCTTTTACACACACAGCTTTATTAAATTAGGGTTGTTAAATTATATATATCTCTAATGGAAGGGATTTTAGGGGTTTGTTTTGATTTTGTTGTTGGTTTTGTTGTTGTTGTTGGGGTTTTTTTTGTTGTGGTTTTTTTGGTGGGGTTTTTTTGGTTTTTTTCACTGATTTTGGTGTTTGGGTTTAGTTTTGCTTAGCAAATGAGATCTACAGAAAATGTGTTCGTTTAAAAGGCAAGTTGAAATTCTATGAAATATTTTTTTAATTTGATGTTTGTTCTCCTTCTCTTACATAGAAGGTCTGCAGAGTCTGCCGCCCTGCCCCAGGAGTGGATGCCTTTGCACTTGGGCGTAATCTCATTAGTATCACCAGGACTTTCTACAGGTATTAAGGTACACCACTATAAATCGAGTTTAGGGATTAAAACATAGCTATGACAGCATGGAAAAGAAAAGAAAAGCCTTAGCTAAGGAAGTGATGCATGGTTGGAGGATGAGGGACAGCGGGAATATGTGAAAACAGGAGGCTCACATCCTGCACAGAGGCATTGTGCTGCTTCTGTGTCTGGAGGTTTCCAAGACCAGACTGGATAAAGCCCAACACAACGTGGTGTGACCTCAGATGTGACCCTCCTTTGGGCAGAAGATTCGACTAGAGACCTCCTGAAGTTCCTTCCAACCCAAATTTCTCTATGATCCTATGAAAAAGAATGGCGATATATGAGAAAATATTAATAACCCACAGGAGTAAATCAGTGTTTACTGATCTTCCTTCCAGAGTTGTTATTATATTAGATTTGAACAACCTCAAGAAAGGACATATTTTCATTTCTTTAACAGTTAGGATCAACCAATTTCTGCCATAATACACACTATAGAATATTTTCCGGGCATATCTTCAAGATGTCAGAATCAAGTTTACCATCATCTATAGATGTTTATGTTTGACAATAGAGCCTGATTTTGGAAGCACAGCATATTTTAAAAGTAGTTTGCTGAAGCAAATACCCTTTTATGTGACCATTTTAATCAATCATGATTTGTCACTGTGAAAGGGTCAGGACCATAAAATATAAGAGTATATAGAATCCCTATTAAAGAATCTTCAAATCTGCTTTAAAATCTTATACCCTTTCGTAATCATATAGCAAATTCTATAGCACCTTTCTGTATAGGTCCAGAATGCCTACTCAGAGAAGCTTGTGTTCTGAACTACAAAAACTAATGTGTTTTTTTTTTTATTCTTATAGATACATTCTTCAGAAGGTCTTCCATCTAAGTATAAATTTAGTTCAAGGTTGCTTGGCATATGAAGTCAGAGGAGATCATGACACTAGACAGAACTGAGCAGGTTCATGACGTAATTCTAAATGGGCTTTAAATTAAGGAGAGGCCAAGTGTTTACCCACATCACGTATTACACGATGGTTGAATGAGATGAAGGATATTGGTGTATTCAGTATGAAGCCACTGAAAAAAAATCAACTATTAAATAAACACAAATAAGAGATTTATCAGAGAAAAAAAATTTAGATGTAAACACGCTTGTTATGCCCAAGAGCTTCCACAGAGATCTGACTGAAGAAAACACCTCATGACTTGTGCTTTGACCTCAAGAATTCACTCAGTATTTCCCAGTGCAATCAGATGTGCTGATTCCTGTAGCCATGGGGTAGCTGCCCATTTTCCTTCCTCCCTCCCTCTCTTGCCCACTTCCGCCTCTCAATTTTCTTTTACTTCCTTCTTGCTCTTTTCTCTCCTTTCCCCTTCCTTTCCACCTGTCTCACACATCTGGAGACTAACAGCCTATAGACATGATTTTCCTAAACATCCAGTATGCTACTACTATAATAATACAGAAGGAAAGGGAATGAACTGTAAAATCATTGGCAGATCAAGGAAAAACCTGGTCTGTATCACATGGGAGCACAGGACTCAGAATAATGCGGGGGATTTTATTTCTAAGGAAGAATTGTAATGATATGTAAATTAAAGGCAGAAGAATGGAGGCCCAGACTGCTGCATGAATAATACTTCTGTAGTTCTGAACAATAAGGATAAGAGTTTTTCAAATGGCTCATACAGGCACCTCTACACAGGTTATGTAGAAAACCGCATCCAGTTTTGTCCAGACATTTAAAGTGTCCATTTGGGGATTTCTGTTCAGGAGGTGTTCCTGATGACCTAGTGCATTGGTGAAAGGAAAAGCAGAAAACTGAACACAGACACCATTGTCGAGTCCTCCTAAATGAGTGTAGGAGATGTAGTTGCTCACTTTTCAAGACAAGTCAACGGTGAACATCAAGTCTAATGTTCTTCATTTTATGAAAAGAATTATTAATTGTCTTATGGCTAAAGAATATTTATTGGTGTATTCAGTGGCAGGGCTTTTTCTTTTTATGTATAGTGCAAAAATAATTGAGGAATGAAAAATTCTTTTTAGGACTGTAATAACAATTAATCAGAATTAAGCATGTTATAAAATATGGCTTGCATGTTCATTTGATGCAAATAAGCTCTTGTTTGAAATCAATAGAGCTGTGGCAGTTTATGCCAGCAAAGGGCTTGGCTCTTTTGCTTTTGAATGAATAATATACCCAAGCATTAATTTTTATTTCTTATAGTTAAGTGCCAGATTTCAACCTGTTCATTCACAAAGCTGTGGAACATAATCAGTTATAAACTTCCCTATCTCCCATAATTCAGTGCTTTCTAGGACAGGGTTTGTCTGTGTCCATTTTTCTCTTTGGTGTCAGCCAGGTGAAATAATGTAATTATGAGTTTAGTCATGCTGCTAGTCTGAAATTAAAAGTTGAACAGGACTGGAATTTCTTCTTAACTGTGCCTCCAAAAATCTGGCGTAATACTCATGAAGTCTTCAGTGTTGCAGTAGTATCAAATATTTCCTGCCCTTGGATATTTACTGACATGAAAGAAAACAGTGGATCTAGGCTGATGAGGAACTGTTTTTTGACAGAGATGGAGAGGTACTTTGTCAGAAACTATGCTGCAGCACTGTAGCATGGGAGATCTCAGGAGGAGATTTTAGAGAGGGGAGGGTGATTGTATTTTAAAACAGAGCTGATTTCATTCATTAATTCACACATTTCCACAAGCACATGCAACAGCAAATCATGTATGTTCAAATAGTCATTCTCCCCGTGCAGCACCAAGATGCTGATGTGCAGGCGGGCAGACCAAGATTCCCAGTGGTGCCACGGGGACACAGTTTTATGTCACTCCCTTGGGTAACAGACAATAGGACAAACAGAGATGGCCTCAAGTTGTGCCAGAGGAGGTTTAGAGTCAACATTAGGAAAAATTTCTTCACTGAGAGGGTGGTCAAGCATTGCAACAGGCTGTCCAGGGAAGTGCTGGAGTCACGGGTTCTGAAGGTGTTCAAAAAAGGTGTAGATGTGGTGCTTATAGACATGGTTTATTGGTGGACTTGGCAGTGCTGAGTTAATGGTTAGACTCCTTGATGTTAGTGATCTTTTCCAACCTTAATGATTCTATAATTCTATGACACAGAGGATGAGAGAAATAGGCCAGGTTCTCTTCATGTCTTTTGAGTTCAGCTTAGGTTGGTGATTTTGAATATGCCCTTTTTGTTCCCCATGTAAAATGAGGATTAGTCTCTGCATCTTGTTCCACCTGTGAGCCCTCAGGATTTACACATTGTCTTTTCTTTCCCAGTTTGGGTATCCTGAGAAGAAACATAGAGATGTGCTGGGCTCTTGATGACCTCCTGATCTAAGTGACATCAATGCATCATTCTTCTAGCCCTCCTCCTGCCACGCGATTCTTTGTGGTGCTTCCACACCTGTACATTTTTTATCTATACCAATTTAAACACCTCTAATGCAATTCTCTATGCAAGACAGATGCTGTTCTCCTAATATTTAATGTAGACATTCACGATGAACCGTGATGCTGAAAAATACATTAATGGGGCATTTCACAACTGATATCCAACTCTTGTCATAAATTGTCATATTAAATAGCAGTATATCATCACTGGAGTATTACTTCCCACTAGAAGAAATGTTGCAGTAGCAGGACTATTATGGGCTTGAAGGCAAAGGAACATTAAGCTTGTTTTTCATTTAATCCACAGCTGAGTATACCTTGTAAATTGCTGTTAAGAGGTGTTAACATAATCTGTATATCTTCTTATCCTTGGGACTGAATTAATCTCATCTAACTATAGAGATCTGCAGTGGTGACATTTACTTCTGAGATACTCAAAGTTTTGTGTTATTGGTGAAGAGAAATGGACACTTCTAACTAAGGTGCAGGTTTTTTGGCCTATTTTAGATGCCTACTTTAGCATAAGAAAAATAGCAGCTAAATATGTTTATTTCCCCCTCTCTTCCTGATTATGAAGGAAACCTAGAGAGAGTAGTTCAAATATAGAAATCTGCATTTAGTTAGTAAATACCAACCCAGATGTCTATTTTCTGTAATAATGGCCCCACAACTATTATTGTGACCACATGTGGACGAAATAAAATTTGCCTGCTGCCCCCCAAAAAATCAAATCAGTGATGGAAATATTTCTCGAATATAAAGATTTGAATTCAAATATCTTCTCCATGCATATAGAATGGAGGAGTTGACTTCTTTTGGGATGTAATTGAATATATTTCCATTTAGTGAGTGAAGACAAAATCCATTTTTGTACAAGGGGAGAATTTGATCTGGAATCACAGTTTTTCACCTGGCACATGGTAAAAGTCAAATGTCTCCTGCACATGACAGCATTTTGTATTCCATTTTCTTCATATTGATAATTGAGTTGATAACCTGTTTAGCTCCTCTGATGGGTAAAGATCAGCACCTAACACAACCACCCAAGGCAGCTGCATTAAAGCTGCTGTATCATTAATATTTTGGTTTTCAGTGGTTTTGACCTACTGCTACTCTTGCTAGTTTAAAGGCTCATATTTCAACTTCTCCAGATGACCAGTGACTCTCTGTTATCACTTCTGGTAAGCTGCAATGTCTGTGCAACTCCTGTTCAACCGTTATGGCCAAGGGTTACAAATGTGACTACTAATTTTCAGTGCTCCCTCTGGAATACTTGAATCCAGCCAGAGTGGCATGGGTCTTCCCGATGACATGACTGACAGCTCCATGCTGGTGTTTGAATATCCCAGTGGATCCAAAATAGTGCTATATGCTTAAGTTTAGGCATTTGAACCCTGCTCCATCTGGTTTTAAAATTCTTGGACTAAAATACTGGACAGGGTTTTTTTTTTGAGCTGCGTTTCAGTAAGGTAAAGGAAAAAGTAAATAATTTGTCCTGAATGGGATTCCCTTTGAATGACTCAAGGCTCATTTGTCTACTGAAAGCCACCTTTCCTGCCCTCTCAAAGCCCCAAACCCCAAGCTCTTTTCAACATGTGTAATTGCTATTAAATCTGATCCAGATGTTAAGAAATAACACACTAGTATTAAAAGCTCAGTGGAAACATTTCAGCAAAATGCAGTGAAGATGGTCACAAATGTAAATTGTCCAGTGCTGCATTGCAAGTGCTGAAGCATTTTTCAGTTTCTTATTGCAGCCTATATTAGCAAACTGAGCCTGATCCTTTCTTTTATAATTTCTTATATTTTTTAATGTTAACTTCTTCGTACAAAAGACCTTAGCAAGTCATGCACTTGTGATGTTCAAAGAGCTTGCCTACAGGAAAGACTTGAGTTCTTTGAAAAAGCACGTAGGATCAGGAACATTGGTTAATATTTACTGGCTTACCACTGTAGATGCTAAATAATAATCAGTTGCACAGCAGCATGAAAATCAGAATATTTCACAGAACTACAATTAGTCCTTGAGCCTTTCCTCTGTTCTAACAGGTTCTGTCAAAGCAGATAAAGATGGGATCAGAAACAAGTGCTCCTTCAAAATAAGAGTTGACAGCAAAAGGAGATTGTACCATGATTGTACCATGGAAATGGATTGCGCCATTTGAAATGGAGAGAAAACGTGTAAGAAGAGTTAAACTTATCCCTAAGACAAAGCTCCTGGAAGCAGGGTCAGTCACAGAACTCTGCTGCAGCATCCACCACAATGAGGTGACAATGGACAACAGAAGAGGCGTTCAAGTGCGATGCCCTTTGTTGGTGGCAGTGTGAACACTGTATTTGAGAGGGAAGCCCAGCAAGGACTGCTCAGTTAGTGGGGGAAGCTGTTTGTAGGAAGAGCTAGTAAAACCACTGCATGACAGAGGTTTGATGATGACCTACATCCTTTCTGTAAAAGGATGAGAATATGCTATGGCTCTGCTCCTCCTATGACCCAGCATTCCAAATGAGTAATGTCTCTGTACGTAGATGAAAAAACATGGTTTAATTTCCTTGTCAGGAAGGCCTACTGGCATTTTTCGCTCATCTCTCTTTACAAAAGAACTTGCTCTATCTGCTGAGTGGAAGCCTTAAAAAAAAATGAGAAACAAAAATTGGGAAGAAGGAAGTCCTTGAACTAACATTGGCAGTAATGCTTCCCATCATGTTCTAATTTGGATTAAAATTGACGGACTTTTGTTTGTGCTGATTTTGGCCTCTGTTCAGCATGATTACAAAGTTGAAAACGATGGCTTTAGCTGCACTGGAGAATGCCGATTGCAGGTTATGTTACGTTATGTCAGTACGCTCATGTTATTAGTATTGTGCTTTCATATTGCTTATTGTAATGATCCCCCTCCTGCAGTCCACGCTGAAACTTTGCCCACAGATGATCAGGCCTTGCTCTCTCTACGTACACAGTGCATTAGAGCCAATGGGTCAATAGCAGCTGGCTGCAAGATCAAGCCCTGAATTTTGAAATAACCTTTGCCAAATCTGTAGTCTATGAAATCAACATTATTAATCTTAAAATACCTTCCATCTATAACCAAAACTATGAAGTGCACATTTGGGATAGTGAAATACTTAATGAAATATGAATTTTATGTGTGATGGACACTGTCCCAGAATGAATAAGGAAGAACATATCCAGTGTTCTCAGGCAGAACATGTAATTGATACCAAAGAAAAACCTTCCTTGACTTCAAGACCTCTCTTGTAGAAGTTGTATGACAACCTCCCTTCCAAAAACCTATCATTCTTGATTAGTTTACAGTGAATATTGATAGAGAATGGAATAAATATCCACATGGTGGTGCTTAAGACCTTTATGGATCTGTGCCTTCATTACGTTCTTAGTTTTCCACAGTCCAATATGTAGAAAGAA
Organism: Cnemophilus loriae; assembly: GCA_013397755.1. NCBI lineage: Eukaryota > Metazoa > Chordata > Aves > Passeriformes > Corvidae > Cnemophilus > Cnemophilus loriae. The sequence goes on from VZTF01001983.1 coordinate 26,623, forward strand.
AATTCTTAGGTGCTGTTGTGCTGCAGATTTCATGTCAGAAAATGCTGGGAAAATATGCAGGGGTGGAGCGGGGGGAATTCTTGCTTCTGCAAATAGCCAATATAAGCTGTGTACATGCTGACTTAAATAACTGAGGGTCCTCTCCTGGCTGTATTCATGGAGTAACAAATTTTACCAGCCTCGTTAAAGTGAGTGTTTTAAAGTATGAACAGGCATTTAAAAGATGGCAGTGGAGTTCTTACTCTGCAGTGTTTCACAAAACTCTGAATCTGTGGAAGTAATTGAATGGTAGGAGTGGAAATAGGGTAATTCCCTTGTCCTAACTCAAGTAGCTATGAAAACCAAATCTAAATGAATCCTCACAGGCTTCCCCTATAGCTGTGGTGTTACTCATCTTGTCCCAGCACAGAAACTTATAAACTTAGCTCCCAGGACTCCAAATTGTCACAATTCACCTGTTTACAACATTCAGCTCTGCATATTTCTAGTAGCCTATTATTACATCCATTAAGAGCTTTTTAACAATTTCTTTTGAGTGCTTGAAGATAGCTATTCCATAATGTTAATGAGCAGACTTTCCTTGCTGACAGATGTGTGATGATTCGAAGTTATTGTCAAGACTTCTGAAGGCTCAAGAAAGTAGACACTTGAAGAAAAGGTATTTCCATATATAAATTAACACAAATGAGTGATTTACAGAAAGGCATTAAAAGATAGAAGAAGGAAGCAGTCTAAGTCCAATGCATGCATATGTTCTCTTTCATTCAAATCCATGATTTTGCACCTCTTACGACTTGGTGTCAATAGCAAGAGCCAGGGCCTGTGTTTACCACACACTTCACCTTTCACAGGGATTTTCACAGTGGTGATTACAACATTTTTTTTTGCCAAATATCAGCAAAGTGTCTTGGGGCTATACTTTGCCTCTTTCCAGGTTGCCTAAGCAATCTGTTGCAAGATAAGTCTTGCATTGGGTGCTTTGCCTCAAAGGCACTGGGAGTACTCTTCTGTATTCACTGGGTATGGAGCCAGGATCTGCAAGTTGTGGACAATAGCATAGGTTAACTCCCTGTTAGGGTACCATCTGACTTTTCTGAGCTTTGGCACCTCAGCAGTTATGATGACAAAGTTCAGCACCTCTGTTAGGTGGGTTGAAAGTGGTCTGAAGTGCCTTTTCGCTTGAAAATCAGTTGACAAAAACAGAACACAAGAGTGGACTTTTCTTCCTCTTAATATTAAACTCTCTTGCTTTAGAAAACTGGTTTTATGGTTTAGTTAGTAATTATTACTCTTTTTCCTTGTAATGTGGTTTATCTCGACATTTCGTTTCACAGTACCGAAGCAAGCAAATGCTGTTGTGCAGCAAAGCCTTCCCATACAATAACAGTACCACCAACAGCTTTCTTGGGGGAACAACTAACTGAGAAATGTTTGCACAATAAATAAACATCAGAGCTATATATTATTTCCTGGTAAACAGAGACATAGAACCTCATAACATTATAAATTGGTTTCTTAATAGTAAATAAGCCAGTCTCTCCCTTTGTCGTTCAGCAGTGCAATCTAGTATTCTCTGCACTCCAACTCTGATAATATTGTTCATTATATATCCCAAAGGCTGTTTCCATGCTGATTTCACAGGCATTAACATCAACCAATCTGCTTGGTAAATATCTCTGAGGTGCTTTATTGCTCAGCGTCCTGGTAGTCTACTTTACTTACTAACACCGACCACCTTTAACTTTCTTCTGACAGTGAGAATAAGTAATGAAAAGCCTCTTTCCTCTGACAAGTGCATGCTGTTTTCATTTAGTTTCTTTTGGAGAGAAGTTTGATGCCCAGAAATGGTGATGTTGGAAGCAAAGGGGATGCCCTGGCTTGTACCAGCCAGTGTGATAGCCCAGAGCTCAGAGAACAGGGATGTGCTGCTGGGCTGTAACACTCCAGCCTTCCTCTCAGTTCAACTCAGTGCTGGTGGCAGCAATCCTCAGGAAGAGAAAACAGCTACCTCCCATCTTCTCATTTCATGCTCTCCTTGCTAAGATCATGCACAAGAAAAAAAAAAAATTAGTTTTTTCAGTCTGCAGTTTGAATAATAGGACTTTCAGAGTGGATCCTTGTTCCAGAGTACATTTCCCAAGGTGTTAGGGAAATGCCCTCCAAGACCCACACATTAGCCGTGCTGAATGGAAAAATGCTCTGTGTCAGCGGAAGAAGGGAAGACCATGCCAAGGTGTCATGGCTGGTTTGGAGGAGGACAGAAACCTAATCTAAAGGCAGGTGAAGGCTTATGGATAGAAGAAGGATAGAAAACGTCAGTATAAGGCTGGATGACTAAACCAGTGCTGACACGCTCCTTTTATGAAGGAGGAAAGGAAACAAAGACATACCTCGTCGAACTATTATAAAATGAATTTTTTGAGCAATAAAAAAGGGGAATCATGGCCTGAACTAAAACTCCAATCTGTGCTAAGAACCATTTCTATGGGGACACAGATGGAAAGAGCTTTAATATCAGAGCACACGTCCTTGCTCAGGACCCAGCTGTGATGGGGGAAGAGATCACCGTCATTCCCTTTGCTGGTGTCTGTCATTCCTTTAGTTCAGCTTTTGTGAAATAATTGACTTTAAGCAAAAGTATGTGCATTATAATAAACAATGTTATATCCATAATCAGTGTTACTGTGAATGAAATTGAAAAATGCTATGTAAACCTCTCAAGTGGTGGATGGAGAGAACAACATCCAGCTGGTGTGTGGTGACATGCACCTGAGGTAGCATCATCCATGAGCAGCTTGTCTGCTCTTGGCTTTGAGAGTCGATGAAATTTAAAGATTTGCTACAAGATATTTACTCCATGGTGGAAAGGCTGGTAGAGGGGACAGCTGGCTAAAAACATGAAATATTCGTGTTGTTTGCTCTCATCTCTTCTCCCATGTTCTCTTTGTGCTTCCTTCTGGTCTCTCTCTCTGATATAACCTCTCCTCTTCCTGCTTATTAGGAAATGTCATTATGCCTTGAAGTCCTTAAATTTATATACATTTTCCACTTTTTCCTTTCTCTGAGTTTCTCTGCAAAGAAGGTAATCTCTTGTGTCTTCCCAAGATATCTAAAATTCCTCTGCTAAAATTAGCTATTATGAACAGGACCTTTGGTTTTTTATTCTTTCAAATTTGTTTTTCAGAGCTAGGATATAGCTTGTAAGGCCTCTATAAAGAATAGCAGAATACAAAGACAATCCCTGGTACCTATTGACTGCATTCAAAACTGACCTGACTGGAGAATCCAGATATATTGTTTGAGGGAGAAAAAGAGGGAAATCTGGTTTTGTCTAAATAGGTAATTTAATTTGCTGTAGGTATATGGTAGACAGCATCTAATATGCTTAATCAACTGCTACATATAGAAACTGGGTACCTCTAGATTTGTAGAAATCACGTACTTGAGTTGTATTTGACCAGGGAGTTTTCACTCACAGAATTTCTTGGTCACACCAATAGATGGCAATCCATCTTCACGTCCCTTTGCTTCTTCAAAAGTGAGCTAAAAGGTGAGGAGGAAATAGAGAAAACAGTTTTCCTCAAATGCTTTTTTTCCCTTTTATGTGTCAGAGTTTCAAAGCTAAATGTTCAAATGCCCTGGAAATGAGAAATTATCTGAAAACTAGTACACTGCATGCTACCACAGCACAAATTACCCCATGCTGTCCTGTCAGATTTAATCTGCCTGAATCATTTTTGGAAGGGATGATATGGGATTTAGTTTCCATGTGAGCTAGTAAACTGAGATTAACACTGTTCTTGATACTATTGCATATTTTAATCTAAGATTCAATTTATTGCCCAAGTTCTACATTGTGAAATCTTCAATAGATATCAAAAAGATAGGAAAAAAAGAAAATAAAAAGAAATCTCAATTTAAATGGAAGATACTTGATCTCCCAGTCTGACTGTGCTTTGTTCTACAGCAGTGTAATTCAGCATTAACTGCAAATAAAATATCTCAGAGTCGGATTAGCAAATGTGATGGTAAAATTAAACCTCAATTGTTTCTTGTTTGCTCTGCTGCCATTGTGGGAGCACTTGTGGACTTCGGAGATAGCTTTTCAAGCAAAACTGGCCTGTGTTTTGATTAGACCATCTGATTGTTGAATTAATTTAACCTTTTTACTCCCTTTATTTACTCTTATACTACCACTACTGCCGCAGAGCCCGTGGCCATATGAGATCGTTTTTTAGGAGATATGTCCTACAAAAACTAATTTAATTGCTGCCAATTTGTTTAAAAACTGAAAAATGCGGGGAAATGAATGCCTTTGCCCTGGCTGTGCAGTTCTCTGCACCCAGGAGTGGTCTGGGACCAGCAAGTTCTGTTCATTTGGCAAATAACACTTATTTCAGCTGCATTGTCTTGTTGATCCAGGGTGTACCTCTTGCTGCACAAAGGATAAGACTTTATGTGGAAAGCGGCTAAACAGTTGCTCCCTCCGGCCTGATAGCTGGGACAAAGCTGCATGGATCCCAGGAGGCAGGGTGCTCGCCGGGTAAACAGAGCAGCATCACGGGGAGCCATCCAGCCCTGCCGCAGCCACAAAGGCCTGGGGCTGCGGCAGGGCTCAGTGCTCACTCCACGCCGCTGCGTGAAAGGCTGCCATGAGCTCTGCACCCACTGCCCTCTGCTTCACCCCCAGCCCTTCTCCTGGCCTCCCGTGGCACTGCGTGACCTGCTTCCCTCCTGCAGCGCTTGCAGCAGGCTTTCGGAAGATGTCTGTGCAGGTCTCTCATTCAGTCTGACACCATCTGAAAGCCCCACGCTACTTGGGAAGAAACAATGTGCTTCTACAGTACATACTTTTCCCTAAATTCTTGGCATCCTGTAATTTATTCTGTCCTTTCTTGCACTAGAAAACAGAACACTGCAAGTCAGTAAACAGGCCTTAATCTAGAGTTATTGTTAACTAAAGAATGCAGGTAGTGCTGAATATAAATTGCATCTACTAGCAGTGCACATTATGAAACCAGGCATTTCTTATGGGATCCTCCCCTTTACCAAAAATAGTGCCTTGTGTATAAAGAATAGCTCTCTTATTTAAGCTGCAAGTATTTTAATTGGGGGTGCTCCTAGCTGATGAATAGAGCTGAGGCTTAAGAGGACAGCAATAGGGCAGCTAGAACAGCAAGCTGAAAGAAAATGAAGTTTCACTCACTAATTACCCATTCTTCTGGTTTCCAAGTATAAACACATTGTGCTTCCGGAAGCCATGGGCCTGCAGGTGCAGAAAAGGATGTAAAGGGCCTTGTACCATTCTTACCTTTCATAACATTTCTGCCCTGAACATATACTCCCATTTTATGTAGGCATTTTATGTATTTTATGCGCTTCAGAGGTTATTTTTTTTTGTAGTAGGACATCCATTTACTTCCAGGGGGAGTATTATTCTGTCTCTTTACATTTTATGAAGCCTTTTCCTTTAAAAAAAGGAAAAAAATGCCCCAACCAGTCTAGGATTATGTGAAGTGGGGAGAGAATACACAAAACCCGGCCTTCAGCCTCGGGGATGAATCTCCATAATCTGAAGCCAACACCAGATGAACTGCTGAAGGGTTGGTGTTTAAGCCTTGACACCCTTACCTCTCCTCTTTGACCTGAAGGGATTGATTACCTGCTCCTGGAGTATTAATGAGTTTGCTGAGCTTCTCTGCAGCAAACCTGTGGGCATGAACTTTCTCTTGCCTGAAAGAATGGAGGAGAAATCCCTGAGCTTGTTTTCATGGCTCCAGTTTAATTGCTGACACAGGGAATTTTGTCATTTCTTCAATGAACAGCATCAGAATCTATGAATATTATATTTCCTCAAAAAAACCAAAAAATGCAGGGGAGTCAGGTAAAGGGAAGGAAGGAATGGGAAAAAGGGGAAAACACACTCACATTATTTTTCTGGTCTCAGAAGCGCATTTGCTAACACAGTGAATAAACATTAACAAGACATAAGTCTCTGTGCAGCCCCAGCCGCTTCCCCAGTAGATCCATAGCACTCTGATCCGAGTGAAAGGGTGTCAACTTCATTAATGGCAGCATTCTCCAGATACACACAAATTAATCAAGCGTGTATGAGAAGTTAATGAGTATAAAATTAATGGGGTATTTTTGATGCCTTTTGTAGATATTTTTAAGTAAACAGGGATGTTTATTTCTGGAGCTAGAGAGCAAAGTTGGAAGACCACTAAATCAATAGTTTTTTTATTCATTTTCAGTGAGCTTCTGAGCAGGATCTGGTAGTATAAGCACAGCAGAGAGATGGGGGCCTGGGTACAGCACCAGGCTAAAAGGTACAAGACTCAGCTTTAAAGTTAGACTGTTAATCTACTGCACCTTTATAGGTCACTTTACCTTCCATGCCTCAGTTTCCCTCCAACAGCTGCTGTCTTTCGTCAGGGTGGAATTTACTCTTCCTGATGGCGATTTGCTGAACCCCAGTTGTGAGAAGGACATGGGCTTTCTGGGAGACCACTGGAGTACTGTAATGCAGAATGTCTGACCTGTAATCACAGGAGAGGAAATTCCTGGGCATCAGTAGAAGCCCAGCGTGCACTGCTGACGTCCATGTGCTCTGTTCTGTGTCACTGCAATGCCTTTGGCATTTCCTCTGTTTGGGTTCTGGATCCTTTCTGAGCGTGGATTGTCAATTTTGCCAAACAAGGGCAAAAGGACTAAATACAAGCAATTTTCAAAACAAATGCTGAACATATCAGTTCACGGAACATTAAGTTCACTATTATGTGGGTGTTCTTTCAGCCACTCTGTGTGTCCTGTTTATTTCACAGCATGCTTGCACATTTAATGTATGAGTTTGGAAGGGAGAAGGAATGTAACTTCACCTGTCACCTGGGGAAAGTTACCTTGTTAATTTTCTATTGTTTGGCATTCTGAGCTCTTGAGGAAAAGCATCAGGAGGTTTATCCCTGCCAAAGGATATGACCTTTGGTGAACTGAGAAACACAGCATGCAGTCTCTGTCTTAAACCAACTGTTGCATTGCTTGTCATATTTATTTAAATGTCCTCTGACATTGCACGAGAAACCAGGAAGGATCACATGCAGACTCACTGGGATTATGTTGGTTCATTCCCTAAAGAAATACATACTTTCGCGCAAGCACAGATTTTCTCATAATAGAGAAATAGGAGGAGTCCTTGTATCGTATTGGAATGACTGTCAAATGGAAGCTACATCTTCCACTGACAGGAGCTATGGGGCCATGTTTGGCCCCACAAGTAGAATCTGTATTTATTCTGAGCCATCACTCCTTTTGAAACGTTTCTGTTTAGTCGAAGGCCTGTATATGGGAAGAGGAATGATAGATAGTCATATTAATTCTATCTTTAGCCTGAGCTGAGACCACCAACATTAAAATGCCACACCATTTTTTTTCTGTAGCATTTCCTTAGGCTAAGTTTCTGCACAAGCCCTAAATGTGGATTTCCATAATACAGTATATTGTGATGTCTTTAACATGTTGCCTTGGCACTGATCACTGAATTTTCTGGGTTTATTGTATTGCTGGGCTTAGGGAAAAAGCCCTTAAGGAAGAAAGCTCTATAAAGAAAAAGTAAAATAATGATACCTTAAGAACCAAAAGGGCGATACAGGCTCCACTACAATCCCTAGAAAGAGATTATGCAAATCAAGGGAAGGAGAAAGGCATCATGCAAGGGAGCTGGCAAAATAACTTATGAGAAAGGAAAATTCATTCTGTCATGCCAAGACCAAGCACCCTTTCTTTCCTACGATCGCCTCAGTGCTTTTCCCAGCTTCCTTCCTCATGTTTCTTGTGTCAGCAATAGGTCAAAATTTATGGAGGATTTGGATACAGTGAGTGTCCCTTCATTTTCCCTAGTGTTTTCATGGTTCAGTATAGTATATTTTTCCCCTTCAGCCTTTAAATTCTGTTTCCCTTCAGGAAAACCTCTGCTGCTTTCAGAGAATCTCTGGAGGGTTTTCCCAGTCTTCTTTGGCTGTTTTTCTCAAAAAGACTGTCTCTTGCATTAATATCTCTGTCCCCAAGCTCCAGTGAGCAAACTAAAGGTGGCAGTTTATGTCCAAATAATTTTGCTAAAGGGTCTTATTTATTTGAACTTCTTCTGCCTAAGAATCAGGACTTCAAAGCATCCAGCAAGGGTGGAAATATTTCAGTAATGGAGATGGGACCCACAATTTGTTGTTGTTTCATGTTTTTATTTTGCTAAGAATATCTGATACTTTCATTAATAAAACTTTGCCTGGCTGCTTGGGGACAGGCAGGGGGCACAGGGTATCAGGCATGAAAATAGTGAGTCCCTCCTGAGCTCTTTCTAATGGCCTTGTACCTTAGCAGCCCTCAGGTCAGCAGCTTCCAGCAGACCTGGATTGTGATGTGGAGAGTGAACAGAGAAGGAGCAGAATTATTGAGCCTAGGCAAAGAAACTATGGAGAATGAGTGAAAACATGACCTGAATGATATGGATTGGAATTAGAGGGCAAGGAGCAGGTTGCTGGTGCACTGGAGGTGAAACGGGCATGTCTTGGACAAGGATCCAAGTTGTGAGAGAATTGGGACTGACTGGGCAAGGAGCTTGGTGCAGGAGAAGGTGCAGGGAGTTGAGAACTGAATGTGCTTGATGTCTGATGGCTGGGATTGGAGTGAGAAGCTTGGACAGAAACTGGTGTGGCAAGGATTAGGAGGAGCAATGAATACGAACCATGTGGAGTGGGATGGAGAGCAAGAGGAGAGCAGGGTAGTGTTTGAGTGAATCAAGCTGGGGCGGGTGAAGGGAAGGGCAGACACTTCGTTCACTCAGTGCTTGCCTTCCCGCACCAGGCTGGGGTTTCCATACCACGTTCCCTTGTTCTCTGCACATGTGAAGGCTTCCATCTCCCCTATGAGAGAAACATATTCCCCACTCTCCATGCTGATTCACATCAAAGATGACAATCAGCTCTTGCTTTCAGTTACTTCATTAGTTTGAATTAGTTGAAAGCTATTTTTGTATGCTCCAGGGATCCAGCCTGGCCTGGGCTCCATGGCTGACACCACATGATAGAAAAGCTTCTGCCTCTTTCAGATTTGCAGTTTGTCTGCATATTGCAGCAAGAAATACTTTCCCCAAATTCCGCTCTTTCTTTAGCACATTTCAAATTAATCTCTTGGCCATTCTTACAAGCTGAGTCTGGTCTGTTTATTTAGCTGGAAAAATGTCTGATATAAAATCTCATTAGCCCAACAATTACCTTTGACACCATAGATGAATGAGGTCTCTTTGCCGTGTAAATTACGAAATCACATTAAGTCCCTTCCAGTTCTGAGAAGGCGCAATTTTGAAAGACATTCAAAATGCAGAAAATCAGTTAGAGTCATTAATATTTCTGTGGTGGGTACAGTTCATATCAGACATCCCAGATACCACCAGACATAGGATTTTATTATTACTCCTCATGATAAAGCTGGCCCTATGCATCATATGCAGACCAAAAGCCTAGTTGCTACATTAATCATTCCACTTGATGATTCTGTCAGTTCTTCCTGTATGGCATTTCTTTGGAAAATTGCAAAAAGAATGTGACAAGAACTGGTCTACAAAGGAAAGTAAAATCAGAAGGTGAGTCCATTGTTTGCAGCGCTTCTACTGTCAATCTGTTTTAATAACTAGTATTAAGCACTATTAATGCAAAATATTATTGACAGTATTAATGCAAAAAATATTTAAAGTACAGGAAATTTGGATTTGGGATTGATTTCCTCTTCCATTTCTCTGGTGTGATGAAAAGACTCTGTACTTAGTGAATGTGCAAGAAGCTCAAGATTTGGTACTGAGGGAGCTGGCCCTAGTGCTCACTGAGCCACTTTCCATCATTAGATTCAATATTAGGAAAAATTTCTTCATGGAAAAGATTGTCAAGCGTTGGAATAAGCTGCCCAGGGAAGTGGTTGGGTCACCTTCCCTGGAAGGATTTAAAAGCAAGTGTAGATGTGGCACCTGGGGACATGGTTTGGTGGTAACTTGTCAGTACTGGGTTAACTGGTGGACTCAATGCTATTAAAGATCTTTTCCAACCTAAATTTGATTCTATGATTCTATGATTTCAAAGAAGCCCAAATCCCGCTCATAGCCAATGCCATTCAAGTGGCTTTGAGACTTTGATGTTTTGAAAATTTAGTTGAAATCTTTCTGAAGTGACAGGCATTAGAACCTTCATTGTTTGGTTTCCCAGTCCCTCAGGTCCTTCTACAAATTTTATCCAAGCAGACTGTTGCTTGGAAATGGGAGCTTTTTAATGGGCTATATTTGTTCAGAGAACCTGTAGAAGGGAACATGAAAGTGTGCGTGCACAGAAGAAAAAGAGCTTTGTATGAAGTTTTCCATTCATGTAGCTGTGTTGTGTCATTCTTTCATAATAAATGGAGCTATGTAGGTTTTCCTAAATGGTAGAAAAATAATTGGATTTCAAGTAGACATGCTAGAGCCTTGTTTACTCAGATGTCATTTCTTTATAGTACAGCACCTCTAATTCTGTAGGGCTTCTTCTGGCCATCCAGGTCAGTGGCAGCCTCATTATTGTGTACAGGTATGGTATGCCCAGAGTGAAAACTGTGACTGGCAAAAAGAACACTTTGTAATTAACCCTATCATGGTTCTCAGCCTAGGATGATGGTTTTTAACATTGCAATTACATTCAACCACTCCAGCAGAGATGAGCAGAAAGCAGGAGATGTAGAAATAAGCAAAATAATGAAGTGATTAATATTCACAGGATAAAGAATTCACTCTTCCCATCTGTTAGAGATCACTATGTATTCCACACTCATCTTTCTGTAAATCAGAAGCAGACTGATTTTTTTTTTTTTAAATAGTTATTTATTCAGAGAACTGCACCTCTCTTGATGTTTTAGCTGGTTGCATGTTATCTGGATTTTACAAATGTGGTTAATTGTCCATAACTCTACAGATTCTTTTTGCAAATATATTTTCAGTTTTGGTCAGAAAATGTTGTGCAAGATTATCCTAATGATTACAGTAGAACTTGACTGTTAAGTGCACCACTAATTTCTGCTGAAGGCAATGGGATTTACAGCAATGAGCTTTAAAGATGGTTCTCTTGCTAGGCCTGGATCACTTGCTTGATCTCTACAAACTACATGGCATTTGCTAGAGTAATTTCTTTGATCACTGCCCTCTGGCCCAAGTCATTAGTATTTGGGGACTGGCCAGGTTTCCATTAAGAGGAGAAATTGATGACAGGAATCAGACAGGTTTTTTTTGGTGCTGTCCTGCTTATTTACAATGAATATTCACAAAGTTATGCTTCCCTGAACCTGGCAGAAACCCTGAAAGGCAGCTCTTAAACACAGTTTAAAAATCCAATGCCTCAAATGCCTTTAACTTTGTCCTTTTTTCAGGGCTGCTGGCACAAAAGTGTTTTTCTTTGGTTCACCACTTTCTTTTGTCTTGTTCCTCTGTGTTTCATGTTCCACGTGAACATGAGGTACTGTGCAGGTGACTGAGCACTGGAACAGGCTGCCCGGAGAGGCTGTGGAGTCTCCTTTCCTGGAGACATTCAAAAGCCATCTGGACACAAATCTGAGTAACCTGCTCTAGGGGACCCTGCTTGAGCAAGGAGGTTGGACTACATGACCTCCAGTGGTCCCTTCCAACCTTATCCATTCTGTGATTCCATGAGTCTGTCCTTGCAAACACTGTCTTGCTGCCTTTGGGGCCAGACTCAGCCTACATACACTAGTTATACACTAGTGGACCATACCAAGGTCCACTCTTGCTTGTCTTGACCATCAGCTACCATGGCCACCAGGTACCATCTTCCATAAAACAATGTAATTTCTTCCCCTGTGGCTGAAAGATCAGTATTTAACCAATGCTGTAGTAAAAGGCAGCTGCTGAGACCTTTTTTCACATAATACAAGTTTTCTATCACTCACACAAAGTTATTACATGCATAAAAATTGGCAGGAGAGGAAAACAAAGCTGTGAATCAAGACTGATGTTCTTTGTTTCTTTTACAATTTTCAGGTAAAGGGGGTTGCAATTATTTTTAGATGGAAAATGCTGTTTATACAATGTCAAAATGTTATGCCTTTTTTTTTTTTAAATCTCGTCAAACTCTCTTTCCTTATCAAACGTCTAGTAGGATTACTTTAGTTGAAGTTGGTTCAGCACAGGTAAAAGTGTTTTATTCTGTTGAGTGGCCTCAGAAGATTTAGATTTCTCTGTTTAGTAAATTTTTATACTGCATTTCCACTTCATGCATGAGATGGCAGTTTGAGATGTTATCACTGCTGATGGTCTGGAGGCCTCTAAAGAATGGTTTCCTTCTTTCACAAGACTAAATAGATTTCTTTACAAGTATGCTCTATGTTTCAAGGTAGAAATCATCTGACTCCAGTGCATGACAATAGATGGCAAAAGAAACCAACTTGTGAAGGGGAATATGGTCATCACTCTCCTAAGACAGAAAGCATGTGCAGTGAGGTGGTATAATGAGAAAGCCCTGTGGTGTATTAAGCTACTTCCAACCAAATCGTGTGAGACCATATCAGTAGTCAACAGTGAAGCTGTTCAACTGAACTTTGTCAAAGTATTTTATTCCAGATAACAATGTCAAAAGAAAAAAATTGATTTTTATTAAAATAGTCTCAATTTTTTTTTTTTGGTCAGGATACAGCACAAATAAACACTGGCATGCTTGTTTTTTCCTTCCAGATGAATTTCAAACTTTGTTCACACCTGAGTATAATCACTTGTTTGCAGATATAACCCCATCGACTGCTTATATTTTAGTCTATTTTTATAGTAAGTGTTGACATGAGGTGCAAGTGAAATACAGGTTTCAGATGAATCTGAGTTGTTACTTTTTTAAAATTTTTTTTAGCTTGTGAGCTTGCTGTTCCTTGTGGGTCCCTTCCAGCTCAGGATATTCTACGATTTTATGGTTCTCAGATTGGAAGTCATCTTTCAGAAAGTGTGTATGTACACTAGTTTCTCTCTAAGGCTTTTGGATATTAACAATTTTATAACGTATATTATCAGCCATTCCGTCTCTCTTTCAAATGCCTTTCCACTCCTGTGGCTTTCAATTTCTTTCAGGTTCAAACTCTTACAAGTTTTTCTGTGGAAGTGTAGACCTCTGTATACCATATTCTAGCCTACTGACAAAAGCCTTTTATTTCTTAGTTACCCTTTGCAGATTCCTTAGAAATTTTCTGTGGGCTGCCAGACTGAAAAAACACAGACCTGTTGTCAACCCACATCAGCTGGACTGTCCTTTTCCTTTTCCCTACTGCATAAAAATGCTTTTACTTGGCATATATATATTCTTGGCAACTGCAAAGTTTGTCTCTGGCCAAGGGATGCCAAAAGAAAAGCCTTTACCAAGATTACCCTTTTCAGCTTCTATTGATTTTGAGTCTTGAGAGATTTCCTGCTAAAGACTACTGGGATTTTGTGCTAGCTAGAAAAAGGAAAAAAAAAAAAAAAAAAAAGCCTTTTTTTTTTCTTTTTTTAATCAAAAGAAAAACCAAACTTGAAGCAGTCAAACATCAGCGTTTCCGAGGCAGTCTCAGCACCAGGAGACTTGACATTGCTCAGAACTAGTAGGTTCAGTTTTCAGTTCTTCTTTACACTATTGTCTTCAGTCCAAACGCTGCTCTGCTACCACAGTTGTTTTCAACATCACTGCAAGGCCTTGTATGCTTTAATTAATATTAACTGGGGTTCTCAGGTTCTGAAACCCTGTGTCTCACTGTGAGGACTCTGCCTAGACACCTGTCTGAGTCACGACCTCACTGAAGAAATATTGACATCTCTTTTGTGTCCATGTCAGGTATCTCATCAGTAGAACTTCAAAGTGCTTGCGAGACCTCTAATGGTGCACATGGCGCTATATATATATTACAGAAATAACCAGAAATAAGACAAGAGAGTTTGAAAGTATATCGCTAGGAATGGTACATTTGTGTATTTGTTGTAAAAAGTTATGAGCTATGACTATGCCCTTGTGTCTCCTTTGCCTTGATTTTTTACTGTGCAAACAGCAAAAGACCACAAATAACCTGCCTTTTGTGCACCTGTTTTATAGAGAATCCTTAAAAATGATGCAGTATATGGTGTGTGGGATGGTTTTGTGGGGTTCTAGGGACTTCTGTTCTCTCCTTTGGGTCTCTCCTTACAAAAGGGTACTACCATATTGGCTAACAAGTAAAGTGCTTGAAACAAACTGCATATACCCACCCCTCCTATTTTAGTGTAACAGAGGGGATACTCCTAGCTGCAGTTCCAGGCTCTGCCTGAATCCTCTTTATCCAGCATTAAGTCTTTTGAAGTCCTCCACAGCATGAACTTACTGGTGATTTCAATGTTCTTTATTTCTGAATATAAGAAAGTTACTAACTATGAACTGGCTTCCCAAACAATATCAGAAAGCTTCGAAGCAACTTGTGCAATTTGCTGTAGCTATCAGGAGCAGCCAAACTGGTCCAAAGGGGAATTTGGAAGAGTATGCATCTCCCCAAGAGCAGAGAGTGTCTCAGAAGGCACTGCAGGAGCTCTGCTGATAATTAACCCTGTCCAAACTTAGAGGGGCAATTTGAGACAAGATGGTGTTTGGAGCTTTTTAGCGAGCTAGAGGTGGTTCAGACATACACGATTATGGTGACTGTGAATCCTTGACACAGAACTTTGAATCAGGCAAGTTGCGTGGAGCACTCATCAGACCCCACAGACAGTGGCCAAGAGGCAAATTCCGATCGAGGGGAGACTCTCTCTTTGCATTGGCTCAGGGATCTTCAATTTTTTAAAATGGAAATATGAAAAATTGAATGGGAAGAAATCCAGTTTTGAAGCTCTGAGAAGGGAATTGCAAAAGAACTGATCTGTTTTTAAAAGCCTTAAATCCCCTGAAGCTTCTGATTAATTTATTGAAAAAGTGTTCATAAAAGATGTAACCAAACTCAAATCTGTTGCTTCAGTAAAGAACATATTCAGGATGAAAAGCCCAGGGCTTTGCCCTACCAGCACAGAGAGAGCATTTCAGCTGTCATCCAAGTAGGCACCTGTCACTCTCATCACAGCAGGAACAGCATGATTTCTGGCCTAATTTCTACAACATCAGTGGTGTTGAATGGAGATCTCCAACACTATGCAAACCAGGACCCAAAACTACAAACACTGCTTCTTTTTTGCTTTTTCTCTTCCCCTGTGAAAGCCTCAAGGAGTATGAAGTCATCCTTGTCTGTTTCTGTTCCCCAGGCTTTTCTTTCCACAGTGGTGGGCTGATCCTCATATATTTGCATGATGGTCTGACCCACTTTGAAAAAAGTTATATGCTGATCAGTGAAAAACAGAGTATGCTTTCCTGGCTTTTGGATTATTATTCAAAAGAAAAAGAGACCTAGAGAAGCATGCCATGTTCACTGTTGCATTACAACACATCTGAGTAGCCAAGCTTTAGTAAAACCTCCATGGAGGAACAAGAGTCTGCCTTAATAGTACAAAAACTTTCTGCAGGCATCCAGCTTAGTACTATCCGGAACAACTCTGTGGCAAGAGCTGTGGGATATGAGTTCTATGTAGGAAAATGAGGTTTGCGCTTTGGTTGTAATTGTGGTTTAGCTGTGTGCCAGGGCTGTGAAATAACAATACACTCAAGACATTAGTTCCAGGGGTAGTCCAGGAGCTCCTCCTGGTTTGTCACCTTCACAAACAGGACAGTTGACAGCACTGTTCTGCAGTGAAAGTCTCTTTCTAGTGGTCTTGTCCATACCTGCTGCTTGTACTGTTGAGTCATGCTGTCATGTACTGTTGTTCGTGCATACTTGGAATTCTGTCTTGGAATTTACTAATCTATTTTCTCTATCAAATCTGTAAGAATTAAAGGAGAATTTAATTGCTAAGAAGCATTTTGTCCTATCCAAAATTTAATTTAACTGCAAAGCAAATAGGTCTCAGTGAATGTTTTTTGGTTGAGTTTTTTTCCCCTGAACAGTGATTAGTATAGATTTAAAAGCAATATTCATAAATTACTTGGCTCTTTTATGTTTCATGCCAATGATTTTGTGTTATGTTTACATCACAGAGACTACACAACATGAGATGCTGAACAAATATACATGTCATGGATCTGCAGTTCACCAGATCCAGTGGAAAGGCTGGAAGCCTTCCTTTTGGTTGCTCTTATTTTAAAGCAGAAGTCAAGGCGCTGCATAGAATGCATATAAAAAGGAGATGATTAGCTCCATCTGGAAGGTCCAGTCCTTTAAGAATTTGCCTCCCAAGGACTTTCTGTGTTGAAGGTTCCACATTTCCTAACATTCAGAGATCTCTGCAGAAATACATTTAATTGTTGCCTTTATGGGACCTAGTCATAAAAATAATAATAAAAGCATGGGTTTATGACAATTGTAATGTGACAAACATTTGGCAAACCTCTTGGAAAAATGTCTCTATTTATTTGTGCCTTATATAGACCAGCACTCCTCAGTAAGAGCAGAAAACCCCAGCAGAGATGACAGAAAATAAAATTTTAGAGATTGTCCTAATCTAGTTTGACTTGCTGCAGGTACCTGAGTACTTTTGAGGCAATCCTATGTAGGTTACAGCTTCTGTAAATAAAGAATATAACGAAGGATTACCAGGACCAGATGAAATATTTCTACCAGTTATGCACATGGATGTATTAGGGTCAGTCCCACATGCCCTAATATAGCAAACCCCTTAAACATCTGCGTACATTTAAGTCCAAGTATATTTTTGCAACTGTTATTGGGTACAGAGTAGACTAATTGAAAAGTTACTCACAGATAAAATGCATTTGGCAAATTACAGATGGGTATACATAAGCAAGCTACTAGATTTCTGTTTTGGATCATGAAGTTCAATATCCCTTAACACATTGTTTTAAGCTGCTGCACACCTGACCCATAATTTAGATAATAAGGAGAGTGAAGAAAGACTTCCTTTTATATTTACATTTATACTACAATGTAAAATTTGCAGTCAGTGCTATTGATGAGAAATGGACTTGTGGCAGCTGTGTTACAATCCTGAGTGAACACAAGATATTGGAGCCAGACAGGGAAGCAGGCAAGAGGCACAAGAAGCCTCCTTGTGCCTTTCTCTACCTGAGAAGTACAATCTTAAGTTTTACCAGCTCTAAATCTCACCAGGTGTTCATTTTGAACGTCAATTTGACAGGTTTTTAAGATGCTACAAGCCAAATAGTTTGAAATGGCACTATATCTTCTGGCTGTGTTTTTGAGCTCGAGTACGGTGGTTGCCATGTTTCGTGCTGAAGTCAGGGCTGCCAGCGAATGTGCGTGTGATCTCAGCACACCTGCCAGATCACATCTCTCAGGTTACTTTACACAAAAAGACACTCAGATTTCGAATCCCAAATAGCCTGAAGCAGGAGACTTTCTTGAACCTGAGCTGGGATGCAGGAGTCCAAGGCATGCAGCATCACAGCTTTAGGCACTTGTCTGTAGGAGGGTAAGGCAAGGCTGTGGATGCTCAGCTGAAATAACATGTCAATAGCCAGCCCGACTGTTTCTTGGACTCCTGCTCCACGTGGCCTCCTGCTTCTGCTCCTGCTCCACAGAAATGAGGAGTTCTTGGTGTTTTCACAAGGTGGCATTTAGCCCTGTGTCTGGCCTCCTCTGCCAATGTTTCCTGGCCAAGCATCAGTGACAACAGCTTCTTGTCATTGATGTTCAAGTAATGTCTTGAGTGTTCAGGATGTCACATTTGTGCACATCCCATATATTTTATACTTAAACGTATCAAAATTAACCCCTTTCTCCAGGAACGATCACTTAAAAGAATCACTAAGAGTAGAAATGAAAATAACTAAGCAATGTTTTTGCTAGTCATCGATTAATACAAATGGCATAAATAAATAAATAAATAAATAACCTGGCAAAAACAAATAAGGTAACAATAAATTGATTTTTGTTGTAGTTTGTGCAAAGAGTAAGTACTCATTTGATCTCAACCCTACTGCTGTGACACAGGCAACTATTTATAGCCTCATTTATTATGTGCATTATATAGTGCAGAGATTATTAGTTCTTTACCGAGGTCAAGGATTAACTAGGGAAGGAAGTTGCATGTAGGGCCAGACATCTTGACATCTGTATGTGAGCACCTGGGACTTCCCTATGATTTGGTCAGTGTCTCCGTTAAGTGAATTAAGAGTGAGATTTTTCAAGCCTCCATAAGACATTAGTTGCAATTAAAACTATGCCTTCCACTTCCTTTTGTCCACTTAGGAAACCTAAGGCATTTTATTTTTTTTGGCTTTGCAGTATCTCCAGCTATAGACTGAGGGCAACTAGTGAAAAAACAAAATGCAAAACAAACTAGCAAAGCCAAAGCAAACAGAAAAAAAAGACAATTCCTGCTTTCAAGAGCAGCGCAGAGCTAATCCCTGCAGTGGACATTTGTAACAGCCAAAGCAATGAGGGCTTCCACATATTTTAAAACTATTTCACAACCTTTACTGATTTCTAATGAGGCTGAATTAGCACCTACTTTATTTTCTAGGGGCTGTGTCTTAGCATCAAGGTTGTTGGAGAGGTGGGGAGAATGAAATCATGTAGCTGTGCACAGAGAAAGAGCAGCCTCTGAAACTGCTCACGCTTGGCTGGAGTTCACAGAGCATAAGCCAATTTTTGCGCCCACATAGCAGTTCATTTCTTGGCAGCTGAATCAGAATAAAGCTCCAAGGCTACAGCGGCCCACAGCCTGCTGTGACTCGGTGACCACAGAGCCTAATTTGTGCTGGATAAAGCCCTAAAGAGATTAACTGACTCATAACATATGCTACTTTGCCTTCTACAAATGAACCTCAAATGCAGTGCCATGTTTCTGATCCCTCTCTAAATTTTGCAAATACCCCACCACTTAGTTACAGATATAGGGGAAACTGAAGAAGAGAAAAAAAAGTTATAATTCATACATTTTTTACAAACACTTCAAAAGACCATGTACTTTCTCTGCCAGGAATGTGACATTTCACATTAAGGAATCTATAAAAAATGCATACATTCATTTTAGGAAACCTCTGAGCAGCAGCTGTGCAGGTGTCTTACCTGCGGCAGAGCTGTGTAGGAGAGGCAGCTACATCCAGTGTTGAGTTTAGCAAGGGATGGCCACATATAAGTCTGTAAAAGTCACTGAATCTCTTCAGTCTTCCCAGGCCCATAAAGAGCTCCTTGGAGATGATCAGCAGTTTACAAGGCAGACCATCAGGAGCAGGAGTGCCAGCCAACAGAGTCAGGGTGTTTCTAAACCAGGCTGGTGAGTGTTTGCTCTGTGAAGCAGATACACTCTGTGGTTCAGTAGTTCCTGACTCCAAATTGTGGAGCTGGCTGGGATGAGTTATTCTTTCCTGGTAGCCCACACACAACAATATTACACTGGTACACTGGGGACAAGGGTGCTGTTACTTGCCCAGATGTCATTCCAACTTGGAATTTGAATGTGGGTCTGGGGACAAGCAGTACATATAGCATACAAGACTGAGAGGCTCAATTCATTTCCATGTTGTGAAAGCCTGTCTTTCCAAAGGATTCAGATGAGGGCAGCTGGGATGGTCATATGTACAGGTCATCTTCCACAAAAGCAGTGATCTGACATCATTGGTCTAACATTTCATAAATCTTTTTGAAAACCCAACCCCGCTGCAGTGAAAGGAATTTATTATCAGTGATTTCAAATACAGTTAACTTCATTAAATTCAAGGTATTCTATCCTGTCGAAATAACAACAAATATCAGCTGAAACAGGCATTTTAAATGAGCTAATAAATACTGGATCAATTAAATGATGTTGCTGATTAACAGCTCTACATTTTTAGCCTGCTTTATTGTCATATCTTAAAGCCAAATATATCTGCAGACTTTAAGAGCAGTGTCCAGAGGAGGGTTAAATAGGAATGAATCTGTATTAAATGGCATCTTGGAAGGGTTTTTGGCTCTTGTAAGATAGTTCAGACCTCATACACTAAAAGCTCTGTGTATCTCCTCAAAACTGGAAACGTCATGGTTTTAAAGTTAACAGTTAGGATTATTCCTGGTGTCTTTTTTCCCTGAGATTTTCTGGATGCCCTTAAAAATCACATCATCCAAATCCAACTGAGAACTGAAAACCTAACACATTTAGTGCTTTTTAAAAAGCATAGTCTTACACTGCTGTTCTCAGCAGATATATGTCAAGAAATTGAATTATTGCCTTTTACCTTCTAGGCACTCACTCCAAAGAGCGAGCAAAGCGTGTCAGCTTCCATTGTGCAATTGCATTCACTTTGGTGTTGTGATCACGGTCAGTGGCTGTGGGTGAGCTGATGAGCAGGAACTCAGGCTGAAGTAGAGTAGTTGCCAGTTATTGTGTGAATGCAGTCTAAAGTCCATCGTAGTGAAGTTCCCAGTATCAACGGATTTAAGGGGGCAAATTCAACACCATATTCTACCAGTGTGCCTCCAGGATGATCCAAACCCACAATTAATGGTCTGTAATAGATCAAACTTGTTTTCAGCTCAAACAGACAACCAGTCTGCACAGGCTGCATGTTTTTACACTAACAAAACTGTTTGATTTTTATGTCTGGAATCTTCTTGATTTTTGTATTCATTCCTCTCCTAAATCGCGTAGTGGGCTGGGCAGATGAAGTCCTTACCATAACTGATTACCTGGGGATCATCTTCCTCTCCCTTTTCTTTCCAAACTTCTCCTGACAATGAAGCTAGTTCTTGCAGCCACCAGGAAAACAAAGCTCAGAAGGTGTCAAGCTGGTAAGGTGTAAAACTGAGTTATTTATGCAAGTGAAAGAAGCTCAGAAGTTTCTCCCCCCCAAGTACAGACCCTGTGCTCCCCAACCTGTTACAGGCACATATCGAGTCTAGGCTCAAGTGAACAAGTCAGTTCCTCAAAGACCATGAAATTGGCACAGGCCCTTTGGACTCACTAGAACTACACAGCCAAGGATGCTTATTTAACTGAAGGGGGAATTATATGATTTTAGTCTAGAAGGATTTGTGTTATAACCTCTTCAGTAAAAACTTGAGGAAAAGAAAAAGGGGGAAGGGAAGAAAAGAAAAAGATGGAAAGACGGAAAGGAAGGAAAGGAAGGAAAGGAAGGAAGGAAGGAAGGAAGGAAGGAAGGAAGGAAGGAAGCAAGGAAGGAAGGAAGGAAGGAAGGAAGGTTGGTTGTAAATATCATTGTCAGAAGACTAGAATAGAGGCAGCTGTCTCTGGCAGATGTGTTTCATTCGATCAAACAGAGCGCTGTGGATATTTGGAAATAACCCACATTTACTATGTATTTGACTACATGCTTTCAGTTTGTTTGGAGGCAATCGGGGATTTTTGATCAAACAAGAACTTTTCTCAACCAGATTTTGTTCAGAAAGCACCATTGTCCTGTGGCACTGGTGCGTGAATGCCAGGGTGCCACATGGAGCACAGGCAAACCACGTTGTGAGGAGGGCTCCTGATTTCACAGCTTTTGTTCACACAGTCCTGGTGGTAAATGAAGATATTTTCAGAATGTGCCTTTCTCCAAGAACGTAAATGCTTTCATTAACCAGGCTGAAGTGGAGATGACCTTGTGCTTTGGATGTGGTAGTTGCTAAACCATGGCACCCGACAGCCGTTCCCACTGATAACTCCTTGGAACTCCTGCACACAGCATTTCCTGAGGGGACTTCACCATCTGCCATAAACTCACAGGGGATGCCAATCAGGCCAGGAGCTCAGAGCCTATCCTGTGTCCTCCTTAATAAGAGCACTGAAAGGCTGTAATTTTTGCCTTACTAACTCTGTCACATTTCCTTCCTATTTGATTGATTTCTTTTCTTTTCAGCTCTTCCCTCTGTTCCCTATGTAAACGCTTTTTTTAATATATAAATATATATATATATATATATATATATATATATAGCACACATGCACTCTAGCATTTTCATTCCAGTATTTAAAACCTGAAATAATATTGTACTGCTGCTGTCTACTGGCAAGACTGTCCATGGTCTCTTACTGTGTCATGGATGTAAATATAAATTGCAAGGAGACTGTAACATGATAGAATGTAATTATATGTCTTGGAAGTTTGCCCAGATTACCAGCACCTGCATTTCCAAAGGAAAAAAAGAATAGAAGAAAAGACTTTGGAAAATCTATACCTTGGTGTGGACAGTGCTTTTTGCTAGTCTTCAACCTGCCTCAGTGCTTTCCTTTGCAAGTCTTAAGGCTGCTTCAAGAATGGTCAAGGTCAGGTTGGGCAGGGCTCTGAGCAGTCTCATGTAGCTGTAGATGTCCCTGCTCACTGCAGAGGGGTCACACTAAATGAGCCTTAGAGGTCGCTCCCAACCCTAACCATCCCATGACCGTGGTTCTGTGTGCCTGCTAGTCCCAGCCTTGCTGGAAGGAGGCTGTGTGCACTTTGCAGAACTGCTCTGTGCCATGGATACAGTTGTCTGTGAGGTCTCACAGTGAGACTGGGAGAAAACTGCAAACCCCTGTGATGATAAGCGAGGGAAAATGGCCTGATGGTCTTCTCGATTTAGAATAAGCAGAGTGTTAATAAATATTTTTTACTACAAAAGTAGTGGAAGGCGTTCGCTTTCCGAAACAGATCATTTTACTGATCCGTATTAGGGTGTATCTCCATCAGAATACAAGGAACAGGCAACCAGGCATAGGGAAAGGCAAACATTTTTTATGCTGGTTTTGCCTTTTAGGGATAACTCAGCATAAAATTATACCCTAAGATACCATAATGTGGAACTGCACTGTCAGGCTCCTGAAGATCACCTCAAGATAATATGAGACAGATTTTCAAAAAGGACTGAAAACATTCCCTCAGCAAAAACCACTCTTGTTTTTAAATTAGTCAACTGAAAGACTGCTTCCTCAAATGATTACACACATCAGAAAACCATGTTCCTCTTAAAAAATCACAATTTTGTTTCTCATTGCAAAAAATATGTGCATATTGGCCTGCTATTTCTGTGAGTAGGCACCGTGATAAATCCCCATGATAAATCCACGGATGAAAATAGCAGTTCAGAATTTGCTGAAGCACTGTGGTACTATGGAACACTTTCAGAAGTGTGGATTTGTTTTCCACCTTTTTCCCTAATAATAAATGTTAGACTCAGCAGTAAGGGCTTATAACACAGCCACACCAGTATTGTAAAGTGTAGGATTTATTACCCAGATCTGCAGAACATAAATTTTCCAAGGGCTGTAATTGTATAAAATGCTACATGAATCCAACAATGTGAAGAAATCTATTTTTAGGGCAAAATATTTCCAGTTATCAGGGTCTCAACCTTTGGCTGGGAATTAAAAACACTACAGGACTGAGGTGCTCAACAGCTTATTGGAACTGGCATGTGTCTTTTGTTAAATAAACACAAATCCTTCTCAAATGCTGGGAAGACCTCTCCCATTGCCTGAACTGGTCAGTTCTGGGGTGTCTCTGGTACCAGCACTGGTGTCAGCAGAACAGATCGTCCCCTTTAGGGTAAGTAAAAATATTAGACCTCGTGGAGGGAAGCAGTGGTTCATAGAAAAATGTGACCTGCCTGAAGTATTTTCATATCCTAATGGTTCTGGAGTGTTATCAAGTCTACCACAAGGCTTCACAGCACCTAAATAGCTTCCAGTTGTCTCCCTCAAGCAGATAGCTGTTTGTCTTAAAACAAGGACATACTTTCAGATCAGCTTCAAGAAAATGCCAACAATTCCTACTGAGTTCATCTCAGTGGATGAAACTCTTCATGAATTGCTGTTCCTCCCTTTCCAAGCACTGGTTCCGTGCTGACTTCACAAGGAACAAGCAGATTTTACTGTTCTTCTCTCACCCCAGATCATTAGTGCCAGTTGTTGTGATTATTAATATTGTGCTGGTGAAAGCCACTAGAAATAACCTCAGAACTGTAGGTAGTCAATGGTCTCTCCAAGTCAGTGTTGAATCTACCTAGGAAAACCCAATTGCAGCTTTAAATGTTCACCATCTGTGTTCATAGAGCGCATGAACATATTGTGAAATATCTCAAAAAAACCTAACCCCCCTCACCGGATTCATTATGGCCATCATCAGTAATGTGGTGTAGTTGTGGAGTAATCTCTTTTTTTATGACTGGTTTAGGTATCTGAGAAAAGGTGCTTCAGGTCACCACTCTGTAACACCTATATTTTTTGGCCCTTGCATGTGCTACTCTGAGTCACACTGGAGCCAAATGCCTAAAGAAAGCCAAACATGGTTGTAGTCATGCTCAACAATGTATAAATAATTTTAAAGAGAAAGGTAAAGTAAATCTTAAGAAAAAGTGGTGGTAAGCCATGCATTCAGCTTCCATCATGTGCTTTCAGCTCTTTCTCTTTGTTTTCTCAAAACAGTGAGTGCTGGATTGTGCCACCTCTCAGAAAGGTCTTGGCAATAAATGCATTAAAATGTAAGATGTGCATGAAGTAGCACAACAGAAACTACTTCATACTCACATACATGAATGCTGGCATACTTTTGGTTTGTAGACAAACATAAAATAACAACTCCAAAATACTTATTCTTTAAAATGACTCCTTGCATTTTTTTAATAGCAATTTCATAGTTTTCTGAAGCCTAGTTCATGAGATTTAGAAGTGATTCTTACTGCTGAACTTTCAAAGGGTATTAAAATCTGCTTTTGTGTTCTTTCTTTTTTTCTTTTGTTTAGTAATTTTATTCTACCATTTGCCATTTTCCCCTGTGAAGCTGTGCTTTTTTTCATAGATACTATTTGCAAAGCTTATATTTGTCACTCTAACAAAGCAGAGCTGAATGAGCTATTTAGCCATATAATAAATGAATGAAGCAAGAGGACCAATTGAATTGGTGCTATTATTTCAACAAAATCCTTTCAGCAATTGTCTTTCTCTTCATAGAGACCTTCATAGCGTTATTTCACTAAATGACACCATGGATGTAATTACTTTGATTCAGAGTGTTGGAATCACACAGGTAACAAATTACACTGCCCCCTGATGAGTAATAATTCAATTATTCAGTGGCCTTATAACAGTTTGAAATAGCCTATTCTCATTTCACAAACATCATATTTACTGCTGGAAATAAACCATTTCTCCAAAATGAAATATTAGATCTATATATCTTAGCACATGTAAGCTCCCAAATGGATCACCGCATAACTGCATATCTTTGGTGTTTTTAATATTAAAGGGTCTGCAGAGAAGCTGAGCCTCTTGGGTTACTCTGTCTCAGTAGATGTGTACATATATTTTGTCTGTTTACTACCTGGTGAATCAAGAGTTGATTATATAAATATTGAGCAGCAATCGTGCAGAGTGAGGTTTGAGAGATCTCAGTGACACCAGCACTATTGGAATTCATCCCAAACTGAAAGCAGGAGCTAAATGTGCATCCAAAGAGACATTCCTTGGACACGATTCTTCTCTTCTGTGCTCCAGCAAAGATGAAGCATACAACGCTCTATACCCGACAGTATAAAACAGGAGTGAAGAGGGGAAGAAACAACCGTGCTTGCTGAAAAGTCAGTTAAAAGCAAGACTTTTGGGGTAAAATGTGCAAAGCCCAGTGAGATTTTCAAATACACTTGATGCAAAACTCCTAATTATGCAATCTCCAAATCATATTTAGATACGTCGGGACCTGTGAAAATCCCACAGACATGTCTATCTTCATCTTTATGTGCCTAGATATTTTTAAAAACTAGGTGTTTTCATCTACTGTGATGTGGTTTATAGAACTTGTATTCAGCTCAGCAGTGCAGCATTCCTTCAGGCTGTCTGCAGGAGGCATCAGTAAGGAAGAATTTCCAAACCATAACTGCTGGGTTTGGTCCTAAATAAAAGTAGTAGCAGATGTGCAGCCCCTTTTTTATCTGATACTTGGCAGCTTGAATTTGCTTGAAGATGTCCAAAGTTCTGCTTCCTTGGGGACTGCCTTGACACCCAGTTTATCAGCGAATTGGTGGGATAGCTTTCAGTCTTTACCATGGAAGCTGTGCCATTATACATGAAATATTTAAAGATGTGTTAATCTTTAAGAGCAAGATGTGCTCCACAAGTTCTCAGCTGAGAGGCAGCACACACCACGGAGAGTGGAGGGGGCAGAGGGCTGTCTGCCAGTCACTTCTATTAAATTACTTTTACAAGAAGCAGGCGATTTTCCTCTCAGGTGAGGACTTAGTCCCTAGACAATGGAATCATTCTGTCTCTGTCAAACAATTTCCTCAACCAGAACTAAAGTCTGGAACTATAGTATTTTTTTTCCACCTTAGTTTCAGAGCAACGGTCATTTAGATGATTTTATAAAAGTCAGTGTCGCAATGTGAGTGTAAAAATATCAGTTTACAACTTGCAATAACTGAATTCTACTAAGGGAATCTACCAAAACTTTGCTATAAATTGCCACAAAGTTATAATAAGATGAGGGATGAATTCCTCAAGCAAAAATGGGAAAATGAAAACAGATGAAGAAGAAAATTAAGCTGATTTTCTACCAAGACTCAATGCTGCTCACCAGTGTTCAGACATACATCTCTGTAAGTCTTAAAAAAAAAAAACTTCAAGATTGTGAACATGCATAAGCAGTATATCTGACTGTCTACATAGAGAAATGCAAATCCATCTGCAAGGAAGGGTAATCAAAGACCTAAACTTTTTAATGTATTTTTCAGATGAGAATTTCTGGTGGCCTCATGTTTCCAGTGCTAATGCCAATCATGTCTAAAAGTCTGACCTTGTACTTTAATGTTTACAACTCTGAAGACCCTTGATGGTGATTTGCAGGCCAAGATCTCAGTACAAGTTTATCCTGAAACGAAATTTAGTTACCCTGATAACCCAGCTATGAAGGTCACAAATTCTGTTCATACTTTTAAAAGAGCGAACTGAATAATGAAGATTTCAAGACACCAGATTATTGCAATTAGCAGCATGGAAGAGAGTGGAAAACTCAGTCCAAACTGAGCAGCACCTCTGTAATGCTTCACATTCTTATATTTAAACATATTATCTGTCTTTGTAGGATTAGAAACTAAACTTCTAATATGATCTACCATGCCAAGATCTCTGCTTAGCATAGAGATTTTTAAGTAGCACTCCTCTTATTAGAGAGGAAGAAACTAAGTCACTCCTCTAAAAGTAAGCCCAAAGTTTAATCACTCCATTAGAGCCAATAGCAAAACTGAGTTAGTGAAGCTGTGAATTAATAGAATCATAGAATATTCTGAGTTGGAAGGGACTCACAAGATGCATCAAAATCCGGCTCCTGGCCCTGCATAGGGCTGTCCCCAAGAGTCACATCATGTGCCTGAGAGCATTATTCAAACACTTCTTGAACTCTGTCAGGCTTGGTACAGTGAGCACTTCCCTGGGGAGCCTGTTCCAGTGCCCAGCCCCCTCTGGTTGAAGAACAATTTCCTGATACCTAACCTAAACCTGCCCTGACACAGCTTTAGGCCATTCACTTGGGTCCTGTTACCACAGAGATCAGTGCCTACCCCTCCTCTTCCCCTCATGAGGAAGTTGCAGACTGCAATGAGGTCTCCCCTCAGTCTCCTCCAGGCTGAACAGACCAAGTGACCTCATCCATTCCTCATTTGGCTTCCCCTCAAGGCCCCTCGCCATCATCGTTGCCCTCCTTTGGACACTCTCTAATAGTTTAATGCCTTTCCTCTATTGTGGCACCCAAAACTTGGGGTGAGGCTGCCCCAGTGCAGAGCAGAGCGGGATAATCCCCTCCCTTGCCCGGCAGGCGATGCTGTGCCTGATGCCCCCCAGGACACGCTTGGCCCTCCTGCCTGCCAGGGCACTGCTGACTTATACTCAGCTTGCCACTGAGGATGCTGCCACTGCCAGGACCTGCAGGTCCATTTCTGCGGCACTACTTTCCAACCTCTTGCTCCCCAGTTTGTATGCCCAGCTACGGTTGCCCCATCCCAGGTGCAGATCCAGGCATTTCCTCTTGTTGAACTTAATATGGTTGGTGATCGCCCAGTCACCTAATTTGTCAAGGTCCCTCTGCAGGGCCTCCCTGCCTTTGAGGGAGTCAGCAACTCCTCCTTTTGTATCATCTGCAAACTTGATTAGTATCTCTTCAAATCCTGTGTCCAAGTCATTAAGGAAGATGTTGAAGAGAACTGGTCCCATCTATGCCCACAAAACAGAGTAGACTTTTCCCAAACATGCAACATCTACAGCTGTTATTTCAGCTCTCAAAAGCAAAAATTGACTCCTGTAAGATAATTGATAATAAGATGTAATTGGAAGATTTCAATTGACCAGAAGCCAGAAAAGTCAAGACTGTGTGTCTGCTGTTATCTGTCCTGTCCTGATTACAGGTTATGGATCTGAGTCCAGTCCTGAATTAGGTTTGAAATAGAATTCAATCCCAAAAACTACTGCTATGTTACCACCCAGTTCTTAATGTGAGTAACCCCAGCAGCTGTCTCAGTTTTTAAACTTTGATATACCTCAGACAGTAGCAGAGCAGCTTGGCCTCTCTGTCATGCTTAAGCTTGATTGTGATCCCGAGAGCAGATACTCCTCTGTCTGCCTCACGTGAGGGATTTTCTCAGGAGCAGCAAGTCTGGCACACTTCTGTAAGAATAGTCTTCATTCACAGAGGAATGATGTTTGCTGTTGTCATCTAAAAGTCAGTTGAAAAGGAGTGTTTGATTCCTTTTAAACAAGAGCAATTTGAAGCAGAAGCTTCCTTACTGCTGTCATTCTTTGCCTATGCAAGTGGAAGTTGGAGAGAAATCAGGAGGAGGATTCAATCCTTCTTCTCATTGCTTTTCAGAAAAATTCAAGGCTCATTGCCTTGGTGAAGCAAACGATACTGACTATGTCTGTGTAGTTTATTTAGCAGGGCAGTTTTTCAGGGTGGGAAAGATTTGGAGTCTCTCCAATAATTATTCTAACATTTTCCCAAGTTTTTGTGTAATATTAAATTCCACTCCAGAACCAAGCACATAAAATTAAGATGTCTGAACAGTCATTGACTAAGTTTATTTTGAGAGCTAGCACTAAATAAAATGTGTTTGAAACCTTATTTTAGCTAATTGAAGACATTTATGTACAATAGTACATTTGAAAACACAGAGTTTTGTGGGAGGGAATTGCCCCACTGAATACCGTGGTTTCTGCTAGGTGAAACTGCCTGTCACCAATACTGCTAGGCTTGCCAGGATGCATTTGACAGTCCTCTTTATCAGCTTTTCCTCCTGATCAAATAAAATCACCCTCTGACTGGAATGGCCCTGGTGACGTAAATCCCAGTTCTAGTGAGAGTTGCTGAAACTGAGGGAAATGGATTGAGGACTGAGAGCTGGGTGTTTGCAGAGAGACATGGCCTAGCAGCTCACTGTGCATTTTAAATATTTCCCATATTGCTTTATGGGGAATCATTTGAGGGTTGCTCATCCATATTCTAAGTGTAAAATAAAATGACAATAAACAGGACTGTTATATAACAAAATAAAAAACAGTCTTGCTAGACTTTTTCAAACAGAAATCTTAGCTTTTCTCATGCATTATGCACTTTTAGTATCTTTTAGATCAATATTTTATACGTCGTGTAATAGCCCTCCTTTTTCTTTAAATAGGGTTGATTGGAGAAAGGAAGGCAGAAAGGTTTCATTGCTCTCTAACTGGTATTGATTTTGTAACTGCTGAATTTAGAGCAAAAGAGGCTCCAGTAAAGGAATACATTTTTATTTCATGTGACATATATTCCCTAAGGAGAACACAGCAAAAAGAGGGCAAAGAAGGATTTGGGAAGCTAATTAAAACAGATCATAAAAATCAAAGAAATCAAAGGGAGAGAATTTAGGAAGGCTGGCATGGCCACTCCAGAGGAAGGATCAGCCATATCTCTGCCTTTCCTGACAGATGATTTTCTGAGCTGCTTTTGAAAATCTCCAGTGACAGAAAGACTAAAATCTCCCTAGGTGATCTGTCCTCATGTTTACATAACCTTATAGTTAAAAAGATTTCAGAATTGCAGAATATTCTGAGTTGAAAGGCACCTACAAGGTGCATCAAAATCCAGCTCCTGGCTCTGCACAGGACATCCCTAAGAGTCACACCATGTGCCTAAGAGCATTGTCCAAACACTTCTTGACCTCTGCCAGGCTTGGTGCGGTGACCACTCCCCGGGGGTCCCTGTTCACTGCCCAGCCACCCTCTGGGTGAAAAACTTTTCCTGATATCCAACCTAAACCTTCCCTGACACAACTTCAGGCCATTCCCTTAGGTCCTGTCACTGGTCACCAGAAAGATCAGTGCCTGCCCCTCCTCTTCCCCTCATAAGGAATTTGCAGACTGTAATGAGAACTTACATCAGTCTTCTCCAGGCTGAACAGACCAAGTGACTTCATCCACTCCTCGTGTGGCTTCTCCTCAAGGTCCCTCACCATCCTTGTTGCCCTCCTTTGGACGTTCTCTAATGTCTTCTATTGTGGCACCTAAAACTGCCCCCAGCACTTGAGGTGAGGCCACCCCAGTGCAGGCAGAACAGGACAATCCCCTCCCTTGTCTCGCTGGTGATGCTGTGCTTGATGCACCCCAGGACACCATCAGCCCTCAATGACACCTAGCTTAAATGTCTGTGGCTTCAGTTCTTCAGCTGTAGACTCTGACTTATTTTCCAGAGTTATGAATTGAGTTTGCTATTTTCTTGAGGCCTATTGTCTCTATTCTCCTTCTTTTGTTTCCTGAGACAAGAATGCCGTTGTTCATTGGTCAGTGCCACCTTTCACTTCCTCTAACTTTCACATCAATTCCCTGGTTTTATAATACACTGTAGAAGACTATTCCCTCAGCTTCCCATTTCCAGTTTATTTCAAGAACTAGGCAGTCTATGTTCTGATGTATTAGCTGGCATCTCCATTACTCCGAGCTTCTGATAAGTGTTCTGTTTGCTTTAATTAAACCTTTTTTCTTCGTCTTTCTGGCTTGGTAGTCTAAATTATATTGAAAGACAATCTGTGGGATACATTCATATAATTAAATTTCTCTTCTCATCATTATTCAGACCCTTTCAGTCAGTCTATCCTCTTTATCTGCTGAACACTGAACAAGTATATATATCTTTTATAAAGAAAAAACTCTTCATATTTTTGTGGTTTATTCCTCTTGAGAGGTAACTTTCCATATTTATGTTTTTAGCTATGTCAGTAATTCCACCATTTATAGCGGTTAAGTTGTAATTTTTATTGTGCATTATGCTTTTATTCCATGTGGCTTATTCTCAATACATCTTCCATTGCAATATAGACATAAAAAATATGGTCATCAAAGACCATATTTTTGAGCCCTTATTTTGCTATTAACAATGGACTTGGACCTTAATTCTTGGATCAAATGTGCACGTATATCTCCTTCTGCCGTGTAGGTACTTGGCAGGATAGTGAAAGGTAGAGAGATGCATATCAACTGCTTCAGTGTCTGAGAAAAAACACCTTTTTGAAATGCAAATAGTGCTGTTAGACCATACTCAAATATCATAATGGCAATAGCAGCTTCAATAATTTCTAATTTAATAAAGTTCATCATCTGTGGTTTAAAACAACCAATCAGAATGTGCTTTTACTTGCTTACAGCTTAGGCTTGCTTACAGGTTTTTCATTTGAAAGTGTGGCTATTCAGCTCTGAGCCGATTTCCCATAAAGCTGTAAGGTGTCTAAGCTGTTGCATCAATGAATCTTAAACACTTGAGTTAGGAGGCCTGCTGATCCACTGGCTGCACTGAATACAAGAGGTATATTTACTTCTCAGAGTGCCTGAGTTCAGATGGACTGAATGCCTGCCTCCCTGTGGTGCTGAGAAGTACTTGAAAATACATACTTGGCATCTATAGGCCCTTTTGATTTCAGTGGGATTTAGGAAAGTGAGTTACCTTTGAAAATCCCATTCTTAGTACATAAACAGTCCAACTGCAAATTTTCAGTACAAGATACTTTATAAAAAGCTGACATTGTGGTTACGATACACGCGAGATCCAGAATCATCATCTTTGTCTCAATTTGCAGTAACAGAAATAGGTTTTTTGTTAGAAGACCAACCTTTTTATTTAAAAATAGATATGAAAAACCTAGAGAAATGTTCCTATTCCATAGATTCCTCTAACAGGTTAGAAGTTCACTATGAATCAAGCCAAGATAATGAACAGATCTAACGGAGAATTTCTTGTCATAGCTAAACCAAAGTTTCACATCTCTTATTCAGAGAATTTATTGTTGTTGGTTTTAGTCAGTCTCTGAAAATCACTGCCAATCTTCTTTTTACATTAATATTGGTTGAGAAAAATTGAAATGTCTTTGGAGGTTGCAGTTAATAACTGGAGAAGGAGTTTCATCTCAATGAAAGAATAATTATTCTTCCAAGGAAATTAGGTATCTGGGGAAAGTGGTATACTTTGAGACCAATACTAACACTATTATGAAAACATTTGGATTTACTTCAGCTATTCTAACTGTCCAAGATTCAAATATTATGTGACAAACTAATAGAACGCTTAGTACGAACTTGAAAATAAAAATTCTGTCCCACTATAATTTATGTGATTTTTACAATTTTATTTAATCTCAAATTAAGAGCTGTAGTTTTGGTTTTATTTTTTTCTTACCGATCACTTCAGGAGATATTTCATTTATACTCATCTATATTGTTTTAACTTACATAGTATGTTCTGTAATAAATCTTAAATGTCAGAATGATACAACTCAAAACTTTTTAATTATATCAAAGTGTGAAAATTAGGAAAATTGCTCTAAGATTTTTAAATGTTTTTATTGCATGGAGTCAGCATTTTCAGATGGAAAATCATTCCTTTGCAAAATGTTTTGATCATATTTTATTATTTGACATGTTATTCTGGAGAAACTTTTTCTCTTATGGTGTTATAAAAACATTTCTGTAATCAGAATGCTAACTAATCAGACAGCCTGGTATACACACCAATATTCTGAAACTGCCTATTCTTCTGAAGAGATATATCTTTTATATGATTTAAACAATATTCAAAGGGAATAAGAATCTGTAAATAAAAAATTATGTATTACCTGTTTCTGGGATTTTTTTTTGGTTGCTTAGTTGGTTGGTTTTGGTGGGTGTTTTTTTTTGTTTGTTTGTTTGTTTTGGTTTTTTTTTTGGTTTTTTTGAGGGTAGCTTTTACAGATCATCTTTAGTCCTAACAGTTGAGGTTCTTCCAGTGAGGAGCCAATCACAAAGAGAAAAATCTATCCATGATCATGTTAAGAAATTTTATATTGCTTTTTATTAGTTAATCTCAAAGCATTCTGCTAGCATTTCTCCAGGAAGGTGGAATTAAGTCAAGGGGTATAATGCCACTGAGCTTTGTGGAGCTGTGTGTCCTCATGCAGATCAGTACTCTTGTTATTATGCACTCTGACATAATCACACAATTAAATTTTGCACTGTCACAGGAGGATATTTTGATCTTCTTGTCTTATCTATTGAAATACCATACAATCTTTATGGAAAAACACCAAAAAATGCAGGGTTTACCTTGCATTATTCTATAGCAAAGATATCTGGATCAAGAGAGTGTTAGCCCAGACAAACCAGACAGATGCAGTGTGTTATTTCTCAAAGTGCATCTCATTATAGCATAATCTGTGTAGGCAGTACAAGTGGGAATGGATGGCGTTTTAGGACTGTATTTCAAACCTGCATATAAGTATGTGTGAATAAGTATGATATTTAAAGGTATTAGAGCTGAAATGTCAGAAGCCTCCATTACTAGCACCTTGGGCGACATAAAGAGGTAGATAAAGATAATTCGCCCTAGCATGAAGTCCAAAGAGGACCTTCTACAGCTCTGAACGTGATGTGCTTTCACCTCAGAAGCACAGTCATCCCCTCCCAAGTGTGCCCGTGTAGCTCTGTAATACACAACTGCTACTCATAGACACAAGGTTTTTACAGAGTTTTCAAGTTCTTGGAGGGAAGCTTGTCAGGCTTCCTCTGTGTGAACTTTGTTTGACCTTCCTGCATCTTTGTTTGACTTCATTTAGCCTTGACATCAATTCCTCTTAGTGACCAGGTGTAAATGGCTAAATTGCATCATTACCTTATCTTTCAGTGATGTCCCCTGACTCTTAGGTAGATAGCAGGAACAAAATGTAAATAAATGTTTCATGAAAAGTGAAATATTTATGACCTTAACACAATGATGCTTTGTAGAGAAACACAAGCCTTGAGAAGTGGAGACAATGTATGTCGTGCAGAGAAGTACAGGCATGGGATTATGAGAGATGGGAACAGGCTGACACTATAAACAACTCAGTAATGGTAGTTAATGAAACTCAGACCTACAGCTGAAAAAAACAGACTTTAGGGATAAGAAAAAGTCCAAATAAATAGTATCTAAAATGTAAAAGTGCAAAATTATGTAAATTAAAGAATCACAGAAGAACAGAATCATTTAGATTGGAAAAGACCTCTGAGATCATCAAGTACTACCTTTGACAGATCACCACCTTATCAAATAGAACCTGACACTGAGTGCCATGTCCAGTTGTTTCTTGAACACCTCCAGGGATGGTGACTCCACCACCTCCCTGGGCAGTCCACTCCAGTGCTTGACAACTCTTCCATGAAGAAGTTTTTCCTGATGTCCAACCTGAACCTTCCCTGGTGGAACTTCAGGCTATGTCCTCTTGTCCTGTTACTAGTTTCCTTGGAGAAGAGGCATCTTTTTTCGTCAGGGAGAAAAAAGACTAAGAGTGTTTGTTACAGTTTAGATAGTAATATTGTCATTACTGAGGTTTCTAACTGGATTACTATGTGTTCCTTGTTTTTCTGTGTAAATTATATCTAGACTAATAATGATTCTTGAATTAGACTGTTAAGACTTCATCTATATTAAAAATAAAATTTTGCCTTTAGGTGTGTTTCTCTGTGCCCATGAACAAGGTTTTGAGCATAGCAGAAGGAGACTTCTCTGGGGTCAGCATGTGTATTAGAGCATTATTTTTGCCATAGATTCCCAGGCTGTTTGCTTCTGATAGTACGTAAATCTCAGTTTACTGTCACCCTGCAGCTCTGACTTGGTTTTTAGCTATGATTTATCCCACTAATATACTGGCAGAAATACTCCTTTATTTTAGCTTATTTTTATAGACATTTTTATAACCAATCCCTTTAATAATTCAGATCAATTGCTTATCCTATTTCTAGGATGTTGCCAAAATAAGAAAAGAACACTTTTAGTATAAACATGATTGAAGACTGGAACAGATTGCCTGCAGATATTGTGGAGTTCCCCACCCTGGTGATATTCAAAACCCAGATGGACATGGACCTGGGGAACTTGCTCTACCTGACCTTGCCCTAGACAGGATGTGTTGGACAAGGTGACCTTCAGAGGTGTGTTATTACCTCAGTTCTCTGTGATTCTGTGATTTTGGCTAGTGCTGCAGGGAATGCCACGGTATTCTGTTAGGATTCTGCTTCCTTGCTGGCTATTTACAGGCAGTGTAAACACAGTCCTTGGCTGAGCCATGCCAAGTGCTTTTATTTTAATTCTCTGGGAAACAAGTTTTGCAAAGTATAAGACTCCTAATAGCCTCTGGCTTTTGTCAGAGTACAGATTACTCAGAACCTCGATGGTTACCCACAGGTCAAATTGGCAGATGACTGCATTCTTATTTTTTTTACATATGACCCTGGTCATATGAGATGTCTTTGTTCCTTTATATAGAACTGTTAAGGCTTACGCTATAAACTTTGTAGGTAAGAGCTAGTAAAAGAGGTACAGGGAATATATTATTTAGGGGAATTTGAGGGATTTTTGTCAACAGAAGTTATTAGGAACAGGTAACACAGGTGTAAATAGTTCTGATGGAACTTGAGGCTAGACTAGGTAAGCTTTCCAGACCATTTCCTGCCTGTTTTGTAATTTGTCCACACAGGGAAGCTGAAGTATAGCCTATGGCTATATACCTGAGGGCAAAATATGTCAGTGCTGTACAAATGGAGTTTTATTTTCCTGCAGGACTAGCCTCAGCTAGAATCACTGACATAAGTAACAGGCATTTGAATACGTCTTAGTTCCGCCATCAGCCATTACTGACCCAGTCCTAGCCTCACTGGCAGGGATATAAAAAAGTAGCAGATCCAGTGTGCAAGCAGTATAATATTTTAACTTCTCTTGCATAGGAGAACACTTTAAAAATTTCTTCTGAGGAGTTTTGCACCTGTACAGCTACTAGTGACTTCAGTAGGTGCTGTCCATTGATTTCTGATGACGGTTTTGTTCCTACATACTTACAGGAAGAAATGGTAAGAAGTCTGAATTATAAAGAAACAGGTTTAGTCTTTTCAGTAGTAGAAAAGTGTCCTTATCTTGAGGAGACTGAGTAGTGTCAGTCTTACGGGTCATTAGTGGAAGGAATCCTGGGTGGCGTCTTCCACAGCGGAAGGCCAGCAGTAGTTATGAGCAGAAAAAGTAGTGATGAACTTCTGTTATGTGCCTTGGATTTAAATGGTGGAAACAAAACTTAGCAGCCCTTCATTTCTGTTTCACTCTGTATAACAGACATAAGGAATCGTGGCAGCACTGACGATAGGGTACTGTGAGAACTGGTGATCAGGAACTCGGGTTGCCTAAAGCTTCATTTCTTGTAACCAATGGCCATGTCTTTTTGATGGATATCATGAAGATGTATGATAACATGGGACTTGTCAAAATGTTAGAGAGCTGTTTGGACTTCACTAAATATATGGATTGCCAACTGTTAGAAGAAAAGTAGTAAAAGCACTTAGTTTGGCTGTGGAATACTCTATGCCAGGAGCTCAGTGAGCCAAAACTTAGACCTGGCTGTAGGAAGCAGAGGAGTGGATTTATGGATGGTTGTAATATTTGTGTCCATGCTAAATACCCAGCGGCAAGCACATAAAAAGGTGGAGTATCAAAAACCAGCTTGCCTGAGTCCTAAAAGCTTACTAAGGGAGGCCACGCAAGGGTAAGTTATGGAGGCTGTTCTTTCACATCATCTTCAGGAGCTATGCCAGCTTCTCCAAGGCAAAGTTCACACTATTTTTAAATGCCATCTAACTTTCATGTGGTCTGTGAAGAGGTAGAAATCCATTTGAAGGGTTAGTTCGTAGCGGGGTTTGTATTGGTATTCTCTCTGGAGAGGGCAACAATGATCTTTAACAATGGGGGAATATAAAACTCAGCAAGACTGAACTGTTAAGTTAGAAACCCTGAAGGCAGACAGTGTGAAAGCCCCACATTCCAGCTCCTAGGAAATACATCATTACCTTTTGATTGCCATTTCTATGGAGTGCTAGTGTGGTATATAAATCTTCTGTAATGTTAACAATAAGAGAGCAGTAGCAGAAACAAACTGTATATTTCACAAAGATACATCTCTGGCTCCTGGAATCTGTCGTCCCCTGCTGTGTTAGGGCTTTTGTCTGCAAACCTTTGGAGCCCATGGACACACTCGCGCTGTCTCCAACAGGCTTCAGTCAGTCTTGTGAAATCCAGCACACCTTAGTATCTGTAAAAATAAGTACCTATTAAAAAGAGAAGCAATAAAGAAACAGTTCTGGGGGAATCAGAGCTAATTAAGCTTGATTTCCCTTGAATTTTCTGTTTGTGAGTTGTGTCTGAAGTAACCCATAATTATGATATTTGGTAGTGTTTTCCCCTGTGTACATCTTCTTGTGTTTTGCAAAGATGTGACACTTCCTGTCATCTGAACTCTTAAAAGTCAAAAAAGTACACGAATTTAGTTGTTTTAAACACCCTTTGCCACATTGAAACAACACATTGGAATGTAGAGAAGGACACAGCAATCAAAGGAAATAGTAATGTGGTCGTGCAAGCCTCTTAAAGAAACTGAGCTAAACCTTTTTGTCTCCCTTCCTTGCCATGACACATGCAATGAACTGGGAAAGGGCTGGGATAGTAGAAGCTATTCAAATCAGCACGGATGTTTTTAATAGCCTGCAAATATAAGGGAAGAAACATGCCATTTGAAATCCCTCCAGGCAGGTCTGATTTATGCTTTTTTCTTACCCAGCCATGCCAGTGTTCTGCTGAACGATGCTTAAAACTAGCTACCATTTTCAAAAGGTGTTCTGCTATTGCTGTTTTGATTACCTTTATAGGTATACCAGTCTTAATATCTCCCAGTCTTTGTGTTCTCCATGTTTTTCCTATATGAAGATTCTTCCCTCATGGTTGCTGCAGACTTGTAATAGTTCAAAGTTTTGAATTCACTGGGTTAGTGTGGCTCAAAACCTTCACAGGTGCCAACAATGACTGTTGAGATTTAAACAATAAAAGCACCCCAGCAAAAACCTCCAAGCTTCAGTTCGACTCACAATAAGACACTAATGACAATCCCATAGCAATAAATATTCGTTTGCAGGTAACGTGTTAACTCAGCTATCCAGCAATGTGCAATAATCACATAAAGATAACACATCGAGTTAACCAGGCATTAATTTCAACCTGTTCTTCATTCACAGTCTTCCTTCAGACCAGGTCAAATGAGTGGCTGACCACCCAGCACAGTGGCCATGAAATTATGTTTTATCCCAAGGAGAAAGATGAGTTTGAGTAACTGGAATTCCTCTGTCTCCGCCCTTTTTTTTTTCCTAAGAAGCTTCAACTTAAGCACATCCTAGAAAATCTTCTTGGCTTATAGTTGCATGAATGTAAGGGGTAATAAAAAATACCTTTCTACAGAAGTAACTGATGCAAATCACGGGGAAATTTCAAGGGATCAAAAAAGACAAACATAAAGCAGGGAAAAAAATGGTATTCTAGAGGTGAATATCTCTGCATCATTACACTGGCATAACCTAGATGTTACCTAAGATTATAATATTGCAGATATTTTTGTGTTAG
The DNA here is from genome assembly GCA_013397755.1 of Cnemophilus loriae. Classification (NCBI taxonomy): domain Eukaryota; kingdom Metazoa; phylum Chordata; class Aves; order Passeriformes; family Corvidae; genus Cnemophilus; species Cnemophilus loriae. Next base: position 65,589 of record VZTF01001983.1, read on the forward strand.
TTCATCCCCCTCAATCCTCAAACATGAGTGATCCATCAGGATCGGAAAGGACTGACCAACATTTTCTAGGAAAAAAACCCCTACCTTGGATAATATTTGATTAGGATCTGAAGATTCATCCATGGGCAGCATAAGTCTTTTCTAAACAGTAAATGTGAAATTTATGTGGTTCCAAGTCTTCTTCCTAGCAGCTCAGCCCCCCCAGAATCAGAAAGGAAAATCCCTTTGCCTGCTTTGGCATTATGAAAAGGAAAAATGTCCAGAGAGATTTCTCCTCTCAAAAGGGATTATGTAAGTTGAAGAAGGTCTCGATGCTAAATATCACTGCAAATTCAGAGATATGGAAGCCGGTCCAATTTTTCTTATGAGTAAATTTGACTTTTTCTGTTTCCTAGACATTTATCATATGTTATCTTGCGTAAATTTGCTTGAGATACATTCAGTTTGGAGCTGAGCTTCTGAAGCAGGTAGATGCCTGCCTTTTGTGACAACAAATCAGCTGTGTTCTCCTAATGTCTTCAAGTATTGTGTAAGGAAAAGCTGTGAATACCTTTGATATCCTGAATAAACTCTAGCAGAAACCCTCTTGCATCTTGACTTTCCTCTTCCCTTAAATGGTTTTATACCTACACCTGCCACTAACAGAAACACCCTCAAGCCCTGTGCTTCTACCTATCTAGTATCTATAGGTAAATTTCATCTTTTATTTAGGTATCTCTTACTGGCTTTACCTAGTATGGTGCGAACTTCTGTGAAGCAGTTAGATCCAGCTGCTGGATAAAATTATATACAGGAAAATAATGCATCATTATTCTTTTCCAGTAATAATAAAAAATGAATGCTTGAAAACAACAAGGACCTCTCATGGTGTGTTTTTAGAAGATGGTGGTGCAGAACCATAAGCCATACGTTCTAGTGACAGGGATGCCCTCAAGGTTTATACTGAGTTTTTCAAAGAGGCAGCAGTTTACACCATGATTAAAATAGTCTGTTTGCCTGGAACATCCATTAAAGCAGGGCAATATCTATTTCTGTCTCTGAAAGTGATTTCTAGCATGAGTCTTTTGTAATTTCTATTAATATTACAGAATGGAGAAGATTGATGCTGATTCACTCACTAGCTCAGTTAATTTTTCTTCAAGTATGGATTCCTATTAGGAATGTACCCATGTAATATAATAAAACTTGTTCGTTCCATTTGCAATCAGGTCTCAGTGCATATATTTTTTCCTAGTGTCTCCCCTTTAATAATAATTGTCAGAAGAAATGGAGGACATAAATGAATACTGGTTGATTCACTGGTCCCCTGATAATTCTGTCCCTTGTGATACAGAAAATACTGAAAGTTCAAGAGCAATATTTACTGTAAGAGAGGAGTGCATTCATTGATATTGTAGGTTGCAGTTTTGCTTTCTAATATGTAGAAAAAGATAAGTAAGAAAGAAAAAGCTAAAAAAGGCTTTTTTACTGCCCTATAGTTTTAGACCTGTCAGCTTTGTCCATGTCTCTTGCTTGCTATGCTGAATTCCACCTGTGTCCTCCAGTTGTTTAGATACTTTAATCTGATATTTTCTATGATAAATAATACATATTATTATTTACATATTGTATGCACATATATGTATGTATTACATACATATGTATATGTGATACATACGTGTTATTTATTATTTAGCATAACCCCTCCAAAATGTGCTGCTTTTCTATTATCATGTCTCCTCTCTTCTGAAAATCGTTGTTCCTGTGCTCTTCTCTGTTATTTATGGCAAAGACCAATGTAAAGTCAGTGTCTATAGTCAACTCCATGGAGCAAAATGAAAACAGAGGGTCAGAGCTGCTCCTTTGTTATTGACACGGTAAACACTGAGCTGTTGCCACTGTATCATTTTGCCCCTTTGGATTCGTTTTAATAACCACCTTATCTCTACTGAAAGATTCATTCCAACATGTTTACGGCTACAGAAGCCAAATTTTCTGGTCTATTACTCTCATCTCTTCATACTTTAACATTGGCACCACACTTAGATTTCCTCTGGTCTTTTGGTGACATCTCTGATTTTAATGAGTTTTTGATCTATGCCAAGGAGTATGTTGACTCTCAGTTTTGCATCCCATGGTGAATCCCATCAGGCCTGGCAGATGCTGATTTGATGTTTGCTTGTTCCACTAATAAGCCTTGTAGTTTGGATGTGATCCTGGCCTGCTATTCCCAAAGCAGTAGTTGCCTTCTGCTCTGTCTGATCTGTTATGCTAATGTAGCTTGTGAGTAGCACAAACCAAAAGAGTGGTGATTTCCCCTTCAGGGGACGTAATAGATTCATCAAGCCACTGCTCTGTGCTCAGCAGTGTTTGATACAGATACATCTGTTCAATAAATCATATATCCAGGACTATCAGTAGGACAGTGACATTTTTTCCTGGAAGCGTGAGATTTAATTACCTTAACATGTGTAATTCCAGTTTGTATTACCAGCATTAAAAAATGTATCACCTTAAAAACTGAATCTCAGGGCTTGACTCTCTTACCACTGACAAAAGCAGACTTTTTGCCTTGGATGTGTTTTAATGTGATTTTGTTGAATACAGGAAAAATGCAAGAGCGTTATCAGATTAACAAAAGAGTAGTTTGAAAGGACACCCTTCCCCAGCTGAAATGTGATAATCAGTCATGGGTGTGCAGCTGACCCACCACAACGTGCACCAGAGAGAGATTAACTTAAACCAGTGAATGAGGAAGGTTGATTTGCTGCTGTTAGAGGCATCTGTGGGAGCCTCAGGAGGTTTTTCCTTCTCTGCTCTGCATCCCGTGGCCTTTCCAGGTCAATAGAAAGCCCTGGTGGATATTCTGTCTATAAATGAATTAGCTCATAATGGTATCTGCAGAGCCATGATGCCATCCCAGGAACTTTCGTATCCTTGTCTAATAGCTTAAACAAGTTTTATTTTCCTGCTGGGAAGAGTAGATATTCCCTTCCTGCATCCTTGCAAATAATGCTGTTATCTCCATTGTAGTCTTTGGCTGCTATGGTCCTCAAGACAAGGATGAAACTGATGGAAAGCGCATTACTCTGGAAAACTTTCAAATCATAGGAAATGCATGGTGTGTGGTAACCACGGGGACTTGGCCATTCCACCATGTGGTGTAAATGCAGTCCATGAAATGTGGGGACTGGGACCTGGGAGCAGCTGCCCTTGGGCAAGACAACAGTTACTCTCCCACAGGAACTTGGTGGAATGAAAAGCCATGGGACCCTTCTTCCCAGAGACTGTGGCCCATGGGACCCTTCTTCCCAGAGACTGTGGCCCATGGGAACAATTGGCTAAACAACCTGCTGGTGTTTCACATGTTTGTGCCACTCTGACCAAAACGGCCCTTTATTCTTGACTCCTCTCTAGCACTTCTTCTCTTGGCTGAATCATTCAAACGATTTAACCTTTCAGTTTATGGCCTTCTAGGAGATATAAAAAAATCTTTTCTTTCCTGGTGATGTATCAGCCTTAAAAAAAATTACTAGTAAAAATTACTAGTAAAATAGGATGAAAGACATCTGTTTTTCACAGATTGTTCCTCACTATAGGCTAGATTGTAACAAAAACTGCCCTAAATCAGGAGAAGTAATATTCTCCCTTCTGTTCTTCATGATCTGTCTAGTCTTCAGTCAGATTGTGAGGAAATAAACTACACTATTAACCCGGTTTCTCAACCTCTAGCACACACAGTGACTATGCCTCATTCTGCCTTTTCTATTCATTGGTCAGTGTAGTTTAGCTATGCTCAGTGTAGTTTCAGGTATTTCTGCTCAAATAGGGCAAATAATCATCTACTGATTGTAATCGTAACATGGCTGCTCTTTAGTTCATCAAAATCTCTGCCACGATAATACACAGGAGTCAGTATAGGGTATCCGTTTATACAGTTTGCCACATTAAATAATATATTCTCTTTATAAAAACTTTTAAGCATATTTCTAAGAAAACATCTCATTGAAAACTGAGTTATCACAGACTTTCTGCAAAGTGTTGACCTGCTCTTAGAATGAAGATGCTGCCTTACAATGACCAAGGAATTTGTGCTTCTGTGTTCTTCAAATAAATGCTTTAATAATTATGGCAGGAAGTTCATACCAAGGCTCATATTTTAATCTGGAGTTCTGAAGCTGTCAGTACTAGCATTTTATCACTATTACCTTTATCTTTGTTGGTTTTAGCATATAAATAGATAATTGATATATTTATATTATGTTTTTATTTTAATAGTATACAAATATATTAGTTTACGAGAAACAGTGTTCTAAAGTGGTGATGAGGACAATTGCTGATCAAATGGTGATATCAGTGTTATCCATGTTTTTTTGCTTCTGAACTGCAATATCATAACCTTGATCAACAACTTTGACATGCTACTTGGAAAGAATTGCCTGAGTGATGAAGGGGGTGGAGTCTCCCTTACAGCTCAAAGGGGTTCAACAGAAATATTTCTAAATACAAAATTTCGAGTGACCACATGTGGATTTCATTCACTAAAAAATGTTTGCCATGGAAAGCAAATACAAATATTTTACCTTCCTAAATATTAAGGGTCCTGTCAAAAAGAAATAATTTGGGACAAAAAATTGTTACACAATTGCAGGGCTTCTCTGGTAAACTGAATTGTCCAGCAGGTGTGAGTTGTTTCTAATAGGTGTCATATTAATTAAGTTAATTTGAATACAGGACTTGGTATTGGGCGGTTTGTAAGGGAGGGCTTGTTATGCCCTGACTCTGAACTTGGACTGGTATTGTAAGCATGAATGGACTCAGTCTAAGTTAGTTCTGTTACGTCTAAGACTTCATGAGTTGAGGCTGTGTCTGCCTATTCATTGCAGGTTTTGCTAATTGGCTTGCAAGACTTGTTAGATCAGGTTATGTAATAGATCTATAACTTCTGAACTAGAGCTGAATTATATTTGATTGACTCAGAAAGTGAACCACAGGATGGTGAAGTTCGTCTATTTTTGTCTGAGATGAATCAGGCAGACATTATGTGAATACCTTGTGTAAAATGGAAGAACAAAAATAGAGCTTGCAAGAACTATGAGAATGAGCATGGCCTTGTTTAAGTAAATTTAAGAGCTGTTCCTCTGACTGTCTCAAATATTTGAATAAGAGGGCATCTAACAAAATTAAAATGGAGAACAGTCAAAGCTGATAAAATATAAAATTATCTACAATTATAATTATCTACAAAATGTACAATTAGCCTGAAGAACTCATTGCCACAGGAAATTACACATCTTCACTATAGAAGAAGGGGTGTACTATGGTTGCAATAACATACAGAGTTATTCTAATTAACAGTACAGCTAACATAATTAACATTCCAGGCTACAAGGCTAAAGCCAGTCACTAATACAAGGGGAATATGTTATCTAACATGAAGGGTGCTCAATTCTACCACTGCCTTAAAAGTTTAATTTTTTCTCATATATCTGCTGCTGATATAGAAGAAAAGATATTAGACAAATCTTACACCTGATTAAAAGGGCAAATCCCATGTTCATGTAATAAAATCTCTGGAAAACAAGAAAAAACCTACCCAAGATAATTTAGTACTTGATGCCTCATTCTCCATTTTCAGTTAAATATCAAGAACAAAAATACACGTTTTTTTAAGATCAGTTGTCAAAACTGGAGAACCTTGTTTGTCCTTTGAACATTTACTTGGAGCCTTTTGGTTTTTTCCTGTCCTTTTAAAATTTATTTTTAAAGCACACAAATACAACTTTCTAAAACCACCTTTCATGCCTGATACTGCCATCAAAGGAGCTGCTGAATCACAGGTTTGTTTTTCGGTTGTTTTTTTAAATAGTATTTGTAAGCTATTTAATGAATAAAGTGCCAGATCTGCTTATTTCTCTGCTTTTCAAAGTAGTTATTGAAATAGAGTTTGAGTATAGACTTGGAATAGTACAGCTTTCATTTCTACTAGTGTTAATTTCTGTTAAACTGCACTTGCCTCCTCTCTACTACCTTAGTCTTCAAAAGGTTTACATAGTATGTGTCACCAGTCCGAAATTTAAGTATGGTATCTGTACCCAGGCAAAGAAGGTAGCTGCTATAAACAAGAGATTTTAATCAAAGAATCACAGAATATTTTAGGTTGAAGGGGAAACTCTGGAGGACATCTAGTCCAATCTCCTGTCCAAAGGAGGTCTGATTAGATGAGAGTGTCAAGGACCATGTCCCATTGAGCTGGAATGCCACCAAGGATTCTGGTATTTGACCATTTTTATGAGAAATATTTTTCCTAGTATCTAACTGGAATTCATCATGATTTCCTGAGCTGCCTTCTCTCCAGGTTGAGCACACATATCAATCTTAGCTTGTCCCTGTATGTTCTGTGCTCCAGACTCCTGCCCAGTTTGGTGGTGGGGAGTGACAGCTGCTCTTGCTCCAGTATTACCACAGTTTTTATCGTACTGGGAAGTCCGGAAACGAGTACACAGCTTCAGATGCCCAGATAATGAATAGAGGATCACTCACCTGGCTCTCTTAGAGGCTACTGGCTTCCTCTGTGTGATGGTGCACTGCTGGCCCACATTCAGCTTGATATCCACCAGGACCCCTATGTGGATAAGCTCTGTGGAGTTCCTTCCTAGAAGGCTGGATCCCAGCCTATAATGTTGCACCAACATATTCCTTCCTGGATGCATGACCTTTCACTTTTGTCTGTCTGAACATCATGAGGTTCTTTCTATTCCATTTCTCCAGGCTGTCCAGGTCCTTAGCAGTAGCAGCCCAGTCCTGCTGCTCTCCCCACTTTGGTATCAAACACAAATTTACTGAGAGTATACTCTGTCCCATCATCCAGGTCATTAATGAAGGCATTAAACAGTGAAGATTCCAGTACCAATCCCTAAAGAATACTGTTAGCTGCTCACTGACAGGTGAATGCAAAATGTAGTACAAATTACAAAATGCTATAAATACAACTTCATTAATGTTTATCACAAAATGCCCAAATGTAATGGTTTGATTTGGTTGAGATGCTCCATTGAAATTTTCTTAGAAAAATAGAGGGAACATTATTTTCTACTTAAGAAGTCCTCCACAAGAAAATGGTTTTCTTGTAAGTCTTTTGCTGCTGTTAGTCATTTGCAGTGTTTCATTGGAACATGGGCATTTTGAGTGATCATGGGTATGGAACTAAGGAAGAGGTTGAGTCACAAGTCACATCCAGATCTCTGAAAACTTAGAAATTGGTGCAGAAGGGTGAATCAGCAATGTACTTGCTGTGAGTTTTGCTGGCAGGTAACTAAACACTACGCAGTTTCTCACTCACTCTCCCCAGGTGGGGAAGGGGAGAAAAGTGGAAAAAAAAATAAGTAAAATCCATGTGTTGAGATAAAGGCAGTTTAATTGGACAGAAAAGGAAAACAGTAATAACAACAACAATAATTATGATAATAATAATATTAAATACATACACAAGAAGTGATGCACAATGCATTGCTCACCACCTGCTGACCGATGATTAACTAGCTCTTGAGCAGCTGCCTGTAGCAAGGTTTACCCTCGGTTTACAATCTGAGCAACTATATAGTATGGAATATCCCTTTGGCCAGTTGTGGTCAGCTGTCCTGGCTGTGTCCCCTCACAGCTTCTTGTGCCTCTCTAGCCTCCTCACTGGTAGGCTGGGGTGAGAAGCTAAAAGGTCCTTGACTTAGAATAAGCACTGCTCAGAAACAACTAAAACACTGGTGAGTTATCACATTATTCTCATCCTAAATCTGAAATACAGCACTGTACCAGCTACTTGGAAGAAAATTAACTATATCCCAATCGAAACCAGGACAGTATTTTATTCCAAACTGATTGCTATTGCTAAGAGAAAGAACTGTGGTTTAAACTAATAGGAAATTTTGATGATAGGTGATTTTATTTTGTAATAACATGAACTGAAATAATGCAGACTGCAGGTCATAGCTGTGATGTGTATGTGTAATAGAATGGGCCTAATATCTAATTGGTTGGGGTAGGAGTGAGCATATTCAACCACTACAGCAGGATTGCTTTTCTGTTGGCATGCTTTAGGAATGTGGGATAGAGACCACTTCTGTACTCTTCAATTTTCCTTGAAGTGATAAACAAAATGCATTTACGGTACATTTAAAATCAATTTTAAACAACAAAAGAAAAAATATTGTATATAAACCCGGTAATATATTTGAGATGTTTAAGCTGAATTCTGTATTTAATTGTCAAAGGTGAGATGAGTACCCTGGTAGGGTTTTTTTTAATTCTTTCCATGCTTACCCAAATAGCATCCTGAGAGCAATTCACATGTCATACCAGGAGCCATGGAATGGACAGAACAGAGTCAAAAGAACAATAATGTTTCTTGGCAGAGCTATGTATTACCTAAAACAACACAAAATGAGGATTTCAGGAATGGGTGCACAATACACAATACACCTCAGAGGTTTGTCTGCTACAGCCCAGATAAACCAGCAAATGTCATCACTGAAGAAAAACTCCTCTTGTCATACTTCTTGTTCCTCTTTGCCACTCAGTATACATTCAGTATCTTTTATATCTTTACAATACTCCTGTGAGCCGTGATACTGATAATATACATTCAAGTGCTGATTCAGCAAAGTGCTTTAAATCATGAAGACACGATTTATCTTGTTTAGTGTGATGCTTGAACCATATACCTTTCTTCTTTTCCTGATTCGAAGTCTTCCCCATGTGAGAGAAGCAGAGCTCCTCAGTAAATTGTTACAACTTTAATGGGGCAACAACCATGTTTACCATAAAACGTGGATTTCTAGAACGTAGGCTTGTACAAGTAAATACAATTGAAAGTACTGAAAATTCCAGACTTCTCCTCCGAAGGCTTGGTCCTACAGTGCTGGTTCTCTTTTAACTAAAGCTGGTGTTGATGTTCAACTGGGTGTCCTCCGAGCTGATGACCTCTGAGTTAAGTGTCTTGGAGGGTCCTATTGCAATTTAGCAGAAAATTTGCTGAATTCCAAAAGGTTTGCTACAGTGAGGCTCCTGTTCAACTCCTTGTATGCAGATTTTGTATCTGAATACAAGAAATTGTTGGGGGAGACTCACTTTGACTACTTTGAACTGTAAGTTTTGCCATTTTCAAAATGGGTGACTTTTTGAGGGAGCTTGCCTCTCCTTGGCTTGCTTTTCTCCTTGCCTACACTGACAAAATAGCTAACCATTGAAATATTCTTGGCTGTGAACTATGATCTCAGAAAACACATTTGATGTTCATAGATGCTCTCTTGGCTGCCTATACTTGAGCCCATCTGCTAGGATGGCACGATGCCGGCACACACAGGGGCACGCCAGTTTTTTGGGGCAAGGAGCGCCAGCCATGAATGGCTACACACACACAGCATGCCAAATGCTTCAAGCACCATTTCTTTTGGAAGAATACTTTCTCTTCTTTTTTTTTTTTTTCTTTTTGTTATAGGATTGCCACACCATTGCCATAGGACTCTTTAAATTGCTGATAGTTTTGTACAGCTATCAATGCACAATCCGTGACTGTCGTGGAGGAACGAGTCTGAAGAATATCAAGCACCTCTTGAAATGTTGTCCGATGCATGTGAAACACAGATTATTTGAAATAACATCTATGGATAAGTTAAACAGGAGTACTGAGTGGTTCTGGTTTTATTTATCATCTTTTTAAGTGATGAAAACAGAAATCCTGGTCTTGTGTGGCACAAGAGAACTTGCCAATATGGGATACATGGTGTGATCAATTAATCACAAAACTTCAGTGTTTCCACAGCAGTCAATAATCTATTAGGTATTCTGAGAACAAAGTTGTCTCAATAAAAGGGGAGGGCATATGAGGACAGGAATGAGAGGTCAGATCATAAAGAGAAAGGAAATTTAACACACAGGATTTAAATTTGAAAAGGAACCAGTGACCTGGAGAAAAATAGCATGACTTTCCAAGAAGTGCAGCTTAGGACAGAAGGAGAGGCTTGCTGCAATGATGATCAGATACTGATGGATTGAGAATGTAATGCTGAGGGTGTAAAGAGAAGAAAACACAACAGAATAATACAGTTCAGTCTTAAATAATTTTATCACTTTAAATGCAAAGAAAAGCTTACTGTGGTTTGAGAAAGGATCAATTTCACATATGTTTTCCATGATTTCTAACTGGAGAAGAAGTGGAGTTTCCCTTCTGCTTCAGAAACATTTTGAAATATCAAAGCATACCTAGTTCTGTATTGGATGAATGCCCCAAGCCCTGGACTAGCTTCTGTTCAGGACTGGTAGAGCTGTCTTACACATTCCCAGCAAAAATTTCTTCCATGCTAGTATTAGTATATTTATTCCAGAAGAAAATTTCAAGGCTTTTGATCAAGAAGCTCTAATTCAAAAACTGCACTGACAGAGAAAATATGAAATTGATAAATTGTCCAAAGACAGTTGCAATCACAAGAATGACGAGGTCCTAGCAATGCGGTAATCTTGTATTCTTCCTCACCAAATATCTCACTAGCTTTAGAATTTTCTGATACATTGGAAACCTTTTGTCTACACTTTGGTTCTCAAACCAAACGATTTCCTTCCCTCTGACTCCACTTAAAGCCCAGTGGCCAAGTGGTTTGTTCACTCTGCTGTGATGTGGAAGATTTCATGTCCTTCTTTATGTCCTCTGCTCTGCAGACATAGACAATTCACAGTACTTTTAGCAAGAAATATCAAGGGGCAGCCACTACAGAATCTATTATTTCTTGACAAAAAACTAATAAGACACGTCTGGTTTTGAATTGTTCCTCCAACTGGGCACTTGTTAGACTTACATAAATGTAGAGACCTTGAGGAGTACGTTGAACTTTTGATCTAAATTTGTATTTAAGTACATCTAACTCAAAATAATTTAACCATCTAGTTCCCAGCAACTACACTGAGGGATGGGTACCACATAGCCTTTGTGGATTTGGGACATAAAGTGGTTGCTACTTCCCCTTCCTGTTTCTAAATCTTGATTATAGGACCTAACGATACCTAACCCCTACTGGCCACAACAAAACTAGTTAAGATGTAGCTTTAGAGGGAATAATGATGCTTATTATAGCTCAGACTGTGTAATAGTTTCTATTGCAAAATATTTCTGAAGCTGAAATTGTCGAGGCTTTGTCCAAGAGCAGCCTTATTGCTGAAAATATACTCAATAATGGATCAGCAATTTTACAATATGAGGAGAAAAACTACTTTGCTATTATAAAAAATTAAATCTCATAACTTTTGAACAGTTATGCAGCCAAACTATCCTGTAATAAAAGCTGAAGTTTGGCGTGGAAGCCACCCTCTGAGAAGGGCATTTGGATTAGTTTTTCTGGCCCTGGTAACTTCTGCATCAATTTCCTCTTCTGCAACTCTGAAAAAACTCACAGGTATTCAAATAGTTTTGAGCCTCAGCTTGAAGTGAGAGTTAAACATGTTCACTCATTAGTTTTATCAGTATTGGCATTATATTTATTTAATTGGCAAAACCACGAAATGAGAAGCTGCTTCTATGCATCAAGATGAAGCATCAAACAAAATTTTTCCAAATATAATTATCTTATTCAAGTGAATTGAGAACTTAATGACTTGACATGGTGAGGGGAAAATGAGAAATTATGTCGTTAATGCTCCAGCAATAATTATTGTAAAAAATGCATTTTTGATACTGATTGTTGATTTGCTTGGTCACAACCATCCCTTTAATGTGCTCAGTTGTACTTGCGGTTCCCAAGACATATAAAAGATGGTGATGCTTTTGTACTAAAATGGAACATATTTGCTTTCAGCTGATGGATTAACATAATTCCATCAAAGGTGATGGAGCTATATTGATTTAGGCTGGGAAAATGGTTCTATCTGTATAGCTATGCCTTCAGCATACGCTCACATCTATTCTGGAACATTACTATTTTCCCAAAATCTTACACCTGGTACCCTTCTTGCCTGCATTTACAGTGTCATTCATAGGAAATGTCCCATGCATCAGACTAGGCTCTTTGAGAGACACTCTGAGCTATTTCTGAAATGTGGAAAGGTTGTTGAATGGACAGAATGAGAACAAAGTGTTCACAGTGTGTTGGTACACATTGCAACTCCTGGAGCAAAATAGTAAGTGCAAGAAAATTGCATTGTTGGGAAGACTGAGGATGGTCACAACAAGGTTCTGAAACTTTCCATCAGATAGTCTGAAAAATTTAGCACTAGTCCACTTTAATATGGTAACTTCTGTAGTTATAGAAACAGTCTAAAAGCTTATTTTTATTGTGTCAAGTCAGCAGCTCCTCAGATAGATGTTGGCAAGCCTGCTGTCCAGTTATTGGTGTGAGGCATTTGCAATGTAACCCTTAAAGCTGATGTCCAGTTGTTTGCAAAAGAGGTCTTGAAATAGTGACTGGCTTGTGCTGAGCATGCTGAATGCCACAATCAGCTTTTTGAATAAGAGAGGACATACAGTAATCACATAGAAAAATCTTTGCTTCCTTTTCAAGGTACTGCAGAGATGAGTTTCTGAATGCGAGTATATGTAGTACGGGAAAAGTGGATGCTGATATTTCTCCTACAAAACTGTTGGTTTGTCTGTGTTGCAAGTGTCTTCATCATTACTGTGGATCACTGTTCTTTGGACAGCTTCCTGTTTGCCAGGTATTAGTTCAAAATTAGAGAGGACAAAAGGAAGCGATGTTTTCTGAAACAAGTACAATCAAGGGCTATAAAGCAGGGTTAGAGCTTCCCCTGCCTCTTGGTGGGGGGAAGCTTTCACCTTTCATTTTAAACACAGATCAGAGATGCCCTATTTCTTCAAAAAGCCATTCTATCCAATGATGAAAGAATGACTTCGACCCTAAACCAGGGTGCCTTTGAATGTTTAGATTTGTTCATTTAGTAATTTTTGATATTTATTCATTCTTTAACTTCATTCTCCTTTTAAGGATGGATGTATCCACTGTACTATGCTGAGGAATACTGCCAATGCATTCCAGGATTCCAGGGGTATTTTGAATAGTAAATTTCAATTTAAATACACTAGTGCCCAAACTTTACATTCCCTCTTTGGCTTGCAAATGTATGAAAAAATTTTGAAATTCATTTGGTAAAGCACCCACTGAGTTGGTATTCCTAATTTGGTGAAAGGTGTGGGGTCCAAGTATTGCACAAGGACATAGAACAAGTCAGAGAAACAAAAGAGAGATGATAAAAATTTGTGGGAGAAATAGATAATGTGTAACTGAGCATTTTTACAATGCAAACATAATATACTTTTTTAGATATTTAGGTAATAGTTACCTAATTATCTTTCAACAATCCATCCTTTATTCCTGCTCCTTTTGGTACCTGACATTAATTTTTGTAACTACAATGCTGTGGAAATTATGTACACACATTATTACAGCTTGAACCTGTTTAATTAGTTGCCTGGAAAAAAAAAGATAATGTCTTATTATTTTTCTGGGGTTAGTCAACTTATTCTATGTTTGGAGATAATCACCTTCACTCTGGAGTGAGAAGATATCCTGCAATTAGCACAGAGCTAACCCCAGTCCTTTCATCCAGGGAAGGTGGTGATTCCTGAAGGCAGTAATACATTCTAAGTCTCAGCTATCATTAAAGCCTGCTAGACACTGCAAGACTCCATTTTATGAGGCTATTTTTTAGTGTATTTTCAGAACTGCCTTCTCCATTAATTGTTTCATATTTCAGTCTTAAAATTCCTCCCGTCTGCAGGATTCATGAGCAATGTAATTTTCCTGTACACACTTATGCAGGCTTTGTGTGTGGTCTCCTAGGATGTACAGACCTCCTTCCTATCTGAGGATCTGGCATCCTCAGCCCATTAACTTGAGCTCGGTATTACCCTGCTAAAATCTTGTGCAATGTTGCAGAGCTGTCCGCTGGGAAATGACGAGCCCTTTTCTTATCTTCTTGTCTTTCAGGATAAGTATTAGGTGAAAACATCACCATTCCTCCTCATCATCAGCTCCCTTAAACTGTTCCCTCAACTATAGGAAGGTCCTGAAGAACCGGCTCTTAACTGAAAGAAATGTTTCCAGCTGTAGATCTGGACAAGTCACTTGATGTGTTTCTTAGTGAATTTCGCTCCAATCCTGTTGAGCCTGTACAGCATTGTCTGTATCTGAGTAATCCTATATTGGAATCTACTACTGTAGTGGAGATGCAATTACTGTTAATAAAAATGTGTATGACTATTTATTTTTTTCTGAGAATGCTTAAGTCTGATTTTTCAGTAATTTTTGTGTCTGTACGTGTTTGTACTTTGGAAAGATCAACTACTTCAACTGGGCTGCACCAGCTTTTTCTGTCCTGTTGCTGGAATACAGTAGCAAGTTGCAATGTCACATTTCACTTCGCAGTATGGTTTAGTGGGCATGGTTGTATTTGGTCCATGGTTGGACTTGATGCTCTTGGAAATATTTTCCAAGCTTCAGGATTTTATGATTCTATAATAAGTGAGGTGCTGTTTACAGTGAACATCTGAGGGCGTGCTTTACCTCATGTTGTGTCCTGACTCTGTCCAACCAAAGCCCTTTACAGTGCACCAGTTTCATCTCTAATACAGGCACCATGCACAACAGTTCAGGGTTCTTTTGATCCAGACCAGATTTCTTTGGATAACTGTGGGAAGTTAAAACTAAAGTGCTTGCAGGTAGAGTGGATGAGGTGCAACAGACACAAGTTATAATAAGACATATATAATGTCTTACTGGACATTAAAGAAAACTCACAAATACTTGAAACAGGTTGGCTAAAACACTCTTGGACTCTTCATCCTTAGAGACTGTCAAAGCTCAGCTGAACAAGGCTCTGAGCAATGCAATCACTGATGGCCTTGGTTAGAGCAGGGATCATACTGGAGGACCTTCACAGGACCTTTCTGTTCTAAATCATTCCATGAATCAATGAATTAACAACTGTAAGTGGAGTATAATTCTTACATGAAATCCTGAGTTCCACATTTAGAAAGTTTAGGTGCACCCAGGTGGACTAACGAGGAAGAATGTATCATGTCAGCAGAGCATTTTCTCATCAACACTCACCAGGTATTGACTTTAGCCCTCATTACGAGCCAAAAGAGCTGCAAGATCAGCTTTCAAAGTTTGTGGTTGACCCTGTACATACCCCTTAAGAAGATATTTAATTTCTTGATAAATCAGGACAAAATGTCATTGGAGAGGTGGGAAAACCTATGGATGAATCTTTGTTTGTAAAAACTGCACAATGAAAGAAGTGTTTTGAAGCAAAATAAAGTGAAAAGTTGTTCTGCCAAGCTGTGTTCCACTCCATGAAAACAGACAGGAGAATTTTTGTGTGTAAGTGGAAAGTATTACCCTTTTGCTTTGGTATGTGTATATGTAGTTCTAGATAGATAAATAGATTACAGTTAGGAATATACTGACTCATTTTTCCAGCATTAATATGCATATAACTTGGATAGATCTGGCAGATCGCCACATGTTTTTTTTGCCTGTATATAAAAGCCCTCAAAATGATGAAGGCATGCAAAATTCAAAGTATTTTTTGTTTCTAACTAGAGATCTTAATAATTGCAGTCCAGTTTTACTGCCAGAATATTAGCTGTAAATGACATTCATCTGAGATCTTGACCAGTAGTAGGTCATTCCACTGATTTTATTTTATTAAGCACTCTTCATGTGAAAGAGGTTGAACACATTAACTGGGAAATTAATGATATTTGTGAATTTCAACTATCAATAGATGCCTAAAGACTGTACTGCAAAACTAGTAGGAAAAATGTTTATAGCTTCTGGAAATGGGCCATGGTGGGATACACTGCTACTTTACAGTTAAAGATAAGAAACCATATTTTAGTTAATAATCCTGGGAGACAGCCAGCCTAATCCTTTTTTATTCATAAACTTGATTCTCAGTAAGCCATATATGTCGTTATCTCAGGACAGTTGGAGGGGTTTTGGTTGTATATTTAGAAAAAATTATTCAGTCTTGGGAGCAAAGACTTCCACATTCTAAGAATATATGTATGTATAGTGCTTTGGGGCTCTGCCCAGAAAGAAAGATATCTTTGTGTTAAAATCAGCTCAAGGAATTGTGGTATAATTCTTAACTTTAACAATTGAGATAAATTGTACAGTGAAAAATTTTAACACCTTAAGAAGTCATGAGGGAATGCTGATTGGTAGTACGAGCAGTGGTTCTACAAGAAATGCCTTTATGCAGCTCTGTCTTTGTTGAAAAGGCTTCCAGCATGTGCCTACTTGATTTATACTATTTATATATGCCAGGATTGCAAGTAGCTTACTGTCCTCTCTCTGCTATTGGAATCATCCTGAATATGTTTGTGTAGTAGTCCTCCTGATCTAATTGCCCTGAAGGGATATCTAGAGTGATTAATCATAGTGACTGTATTTTGATATGTGCATCTTTGATGCATTTTAATGTGGCTTTTTAAAACTGTGTAGAGCCAAACTGTGTTCCAAATGTCAGCAGGAGGCGAGGGTCTGTTGCATGGCAAATTCCCAAGTAAAATGAATCCAGCTCTTGGGCCAGAGGTTTAGAAAGTAGGGGAGGCTCCCAAAGACATAGGGAAAGCCTAGATTACAAAGGATGTTTCTTTTGGATGTGAGAAGGGAAGAGTTTTTGTGGTAGTAGGGGGCTAGCTGGACTCCAAAGAAACCTATGAAAGGCAGAAGAAGGAAAATCCAGATGACCTTGACCTAAGCCTAAAAGTTGGATTTGATAGCAGTTTTACCTTTGACTGGTTTTGGCTTGTTCCTCAGATTTACTCTACTAGATAAAAAGAAAATACTGTTTCAAAAAGCTCTGTTGAGTCATATCATGTTTGTCTTAAGATGTGCACAGAAGTGTTCTGTCAAATTCTTCTAATATAGTTAAATATATTGCTGTCCCAAGTTGCCTATCTTGTCTCTTCTACTGCTTCTCATCCTTGTAGGTCCAAAGGTCAGTAGAGTCTGACATGTGCCTATGTCCTTGTTGGTCCAGCTTACCTGCAGCTGTCCCACATCTCAAGAAAACAATCAAAAAGAATGTGTCTATAGGTTTGGAAACTGGGCTCTGTCAAGAAATCATGATCTCCTGGTATGCACAGCCTGAGAAGCCACACTCTCAGCAGTGCATGCTTTGAGGAGGAAGAGCACTGATGATGCCAGAGCCGTGTGTACCATAAACTTGCGCATCATCTACAACAGCTTTTTCATAGATTATTTGCCTCTTCCTCTAAGCATCCTGCACTGGCCAGTGTCAGAGGCAGGATATTGGATAAGAGGGAAGCAGAAAGGTGAAACTATATCAAACATAGCCTGACTATGGTTGTACTCAAACATAATCTGATCACAACAGTCAGCTGAGCTAAAGATCTTACTAGTTAAGGTTAATAAGAGCCGGTATTTAAACTGATGATTCCTCCATGCAGCTGTTACTTAAAACCAACATAAAGCTTCTTGGTGGTTTGGCTGAGGAAGCAGCCATATAAAAGCTATTCCCTAGTTAGATGTAATTATGTGCTTAATATGCACTTTTCTGTGTGCTTCAGTCAGCTTCAAACTCAACACTGAGGAACTGTGAAACCATTGAGATCAAATCCAAATAATTTTGTTGAGGTCAATTGTTCCAGTGGTTAAAAAAAAGAGTGTTGTTAATCAGGCACTATTTGGTTCCCTGTGTAATATTTGCTTCATTCCAGAGTCATAGCTTTTTTTCAGGGTGAAAATATCTATCTCTTTGTCTGCTTCTTTCCTCTGATCTTTTACGTGGTGTTTATCACTGAGTAATACAGGTTTAAACCATTCCTTGAATAATTTAATCTAGAGCTAAAGTCTTAACAATTAAAAACACCTACATATTGATAATTTACTAGAAATTGTTTGCCAGAAATATTAGAAGAAAATGAGTATTTTTCAAAGGTGTTTTATGTTTCATGGATTGCACTTAAGTGGCGGTAGACAAAGCACTGCATATGTTTTGATGTATCTTCTACACTGTTAAAGTTTCGTCTTGAATATTAGGGACCAGAGAACAGTACTAACTTTTTTGGAGATAGTTATACTCAAGTTTGTTTTATCCTAAGAAAGCTCAGGTAACAGTTTGAAAATTATTGTCCTGAGGGGTCTATTGTGTCAGACAAAGAAGGAATCATGTTCCAATGTAATATTCCATTATATATAAAGGTCATCACAGCTACACCAAAACCAGCGGAGCTGGGGAATGGCTTAGGTATTATTCAGCTCCTTACAGACGAATTAGCAGCTATCTGCCTCCTTTTATTAAATTAACTTCTGTTAAAGTAAGCTTTTAAATATGTGCAAAGTTTATGGCATGAAGGGCAGGACAACTCTATAAGGAAATAGATATCTCAAGAGTCACACAAGTCAGACTGACAAAGTCGTGTCAGCTGTCACTCTGCTGGATCCAGTCATGGTTAACCCCTGCCCTGCCTAATTATAGGGGTAGCTTGGACATTCAGCAGTAGCAAGTGGTGAATGCACCATTCTGGCCAGCACTGATGGCCTCTCTTTTTTCTTCTCAGCCCCACTAGCTCCACATCTGATGAAAGCAGACTATTCACTATTTCCGCATATTGGATTCACTATTTCTTTTTTTTTTTTTTTTTTTTAATTCTTTGTTTTCTTTAAGTGAAAGCAAACTTTGTCAACTCAAGCAGAGTGGAAACAAGATTACTATTATTTGAGAGACCATTGTTATCTGCGCAATGTGAGTCAAGGCAAAACTGCAGTGAAAAAAATAAATTGTGTGCAGATATGTCTAAAACAGTCCTGAGGTTACACACTCTAATGTGAGGGTCTCATGAAATGTATGAGAGGTCAGTTTTATCAGAGGCCCTGAGGGTATAATTGGAGTTCCTCCTCTGGTACCTCAGGCCATCTGCTATGGCATCTAATAACCTCAAGAGAGCAATGAACAGCTCAGTCTGTGATTTAGGGCTGTGGTCTGGCTGCCTATTCTGGCTTCTATATGAAATGAAACTCCAATTACAGTGTCCAAATTCAGAAGAGAAATAAGCAATTCAAACCTCTGGCTATTAAGGACTGGCATCCCATACTGCCTGTGGAGAAAGGTAGAAGCAATATTTAGACCACCAGCATGAGCTACATAAGTTAACCATTGTGACTGTTTCTTTCCTGTGATGCTACAGGGAATTAGGGCCTGACAGTCCCAGCACAGCAAAAAATCTGAATTGCTCATTTTAAGCTTAGATACTGTGACCGTCCTTAGTCCATCTTAAGTGTTGCAACATGCAGGCTGCATCCAGCCCTCCTCCTACTACTCTGTTGGAATCGTGTGAGGAGGGAGGCAGGGAGTGAAAGGAAAAGCCATCTGTGCATCGCATCAAGTGGTGAGACAGGGGAGAAAGATCCTGCTGCTTTCAGCTCTGTTTCCATGAGTGCAGAACTGCTGACAGGGGTAAGGCTGAGAAAGAGTGATGGAGAGTGAAATTGGAAAGGAGAGAATGAGATCCACGGACATTTTGCCACCAACCATAATAGGATTATGATTTAGACCAGTCTGTGGAGATTTTAATGAGTCAAATGAAGACAGCTAAATAGTTTAAGCGAGCTATGTGCAGACTCCTTTTTCAGTACCCAGCATGCTAAGTAAGCATACGAAATCACATCCAGTGTCCATTATCCAAATGATATCATTATCCCCCAAGGAGCACTTCTCTCCTGGCAGGTCTGTGTGACAGGCTGATGCCCAAAGCACTCTGTAGCTCATGGCAGAGGGGACATTGTCATTTAGACTGAAGTACAGGAACTCTTAAAATTCACTTGAAAATTGATATTAATACATATGCAGACATATTTGAAAGGTTCAAAAATCAGACTGTACTTTTCCAGTTTTGCCACATGACCCTAGGTTTCCTTTTCCTTCCTCAGTGACTTGGCATTTGAGAGTTGGGCCAGTGCAGCTTGGTGAAACACTGATCTAGGCCTTGAAGCAATATAGTCAAGTGCTGTATCCCAGCACAGATCCTCTGAGGGGGACTGTGTGTTGATCTCACCACCTGTCACACTGATGGGAGGTATCACCTGTGTTACATAGGTCAGACAGTGAGAAGAAACCTCTGTTCAGTGACATGCATGAAATCTTCAGTCCTGGGTTTTAGAAATCTTCAGTCCTGGGTTTTAGAAATCTTCAGTCCTCCTGACATGCTCCCAAGATCCTACTGCAGCAACCTCTCAGTTCTATCCACAGGTATAAGTACCTCATTAATTTGGCTCAATTATTCTTGTCCCTTAATTATGTTTATTATATGCCATGCTCTCAAGTTCCCAGAGAATGCAGAAAGATCAAGGAAAAATAGGCATTTTTAAGGCAGCCTTATAAAGAGCAGAAAGGACTCAGTAGTCTGAATAAGCATTACTGATCCCTGACATAGGGGACATTATGCAAACGTACTCAAGTAGTTAGACTTTTATGTTGGAGCTTACCACTCTAGCTTTAAATTCAATGAACAGGAGTAGACAGTTTCAGAGTATGACTGCTTTCTTCCTAAAATAAGTTTCTAATATAATACAGATGAATTGTCCTCTGGAGCTGCCTATTTCTCTGCTTTGACTATAAAGAGGTCCCAGGATACCGATCTTATCAGCAAATATCTGACTTCCAAGTGCCTTAATTATGTGAGACAAGATGGGTCTATGACCTTGGCAGTCTCCTTTTAGGAGGCCTGTCCAAAGTGAAGGCATCATCTCTCAAAACTGGTTGTTTCTGAAAATAGGAGCCTCATGGGATTTCGTATGTGAGAAATAATAATAAACAGAAATAAGAGAACAAAAATTAAAGTACTTGCCAATGAAGTTTAACATTCCAGATTCTGTATTTCGTCTGCAAAAACAGATATCACGGTCCCAGAATTGACAGTCCATTTTTTACTTCACTGTAGACAATTAGAAAGTGGGAGAAATGGATACATGCTGTCAGACAACTCCTATGGACAAGAGGTAGGAAAGTTTTCTGCCTTCTCTACCGCAGTGGTGTTACACAGTCCTCAACATGCCTAGTATCCAGTCCTGTACAACTACTGCAGGACTCTTTTCCTTGCTTAAAATCTGTTCAGATATAGGAAGTAGAAACTTGCGTGGGACATAAAGCCTATGCTTACACCCTGCCTTGGTGGAGATCCTTCTCTCATCACTTTGTTACCTTTTCTTACCTTCATCTTAGCAAGTCCAGGGAGATGGTACACAGTATCCCACAATAAGATTCATCCCAGTGATAAATATTATTTTAATAACGTGGTTTGAAATGGCTGCAACAGATCAACATTAGGCCCATGAATACAACTGAAATACCTGATACATCACTCTGACAAGAACACAAGAGCCAGGAGAGTTGTTTCCTCCTCGATACTTTTGAGGAAGAGGAGTTTCTCTTGCAAGTTTTTTTTTTTTCTCCTGCAAGAGAGAAAAAACAGAAGGAGCACCTGAAGAGCAGTTGACATCAAACATATTCACATCCACAGTGCTGACCTTGGATGTTGTCAACAGCAGTGGATGTGAAGGGGGGCTGCTAACAGGTACATCCATACTCTGGCTCTTCGAGGAGGTTTAGTCTTTTTAAGTATGTGCTTAGCTCTCTAATGACCCTAAAAGGAAATCTGTATCTGTCAGAAACTGAGAATTTAAATAAAAGTTTGCTTGGCAGTCTTTCTCCATCTTCTCTCTTGATATATGTTGTGTGCATATTTACTAGGTAGCCCTTAAAATCCCTTTCCCTCTTCCAACAGTTACACACCTAATAAAAACAGTAGTCACAGTGGGTGGAAATTGAATTTCCTTTCCTTTTAAGAGGAAAGACAGCTTGGTAAGAAAATAAATGGTGTTAATTAGTTGAATATAATTGCAAATTCCTTGGAGTTAAAATGTGCTGCATACCAGCAGAAAATGCTATTTGCCATATGGTATTGGAACACTCTGGAAAGATGTCTTTTCCTCTACTGTTTTCTGCAGACTGAGCATGGACTTGGATTATTTGTGGCTTCCCAAGTATTTGTGTTATGCCAGCCATCTCACTAAGTGTCCCGAAACAGCAGAGAACCATACTTGTTCAGTCCATATGTACTAAAAATAAAACAAACAAAAAGTCTTGGTTTTGCAAAGCTTTTAATGAAAGACTAAAGTTTCACTTTTCAGTGGTTTGGGTAAATGTTCAGAAACTTTTTCCTTTGAATAGTCAAGACCCTCTAACTCACTACTGAACAGCGTTATTACGAGCAGTAGAAGAATCTTTAAGGAAGCTATCAAATACTAGTAGGAAAATGTTGTGTACTTTATTTGAGATACTATAAAAAACAAATTTAAAAAGGAGGAAAACATAGACAGTTAAATCTTTGTTTAACATGGTTTTAAGATTTAAAAAAAACCAAAAAAAATACGTATTTGCTATGCAACTATACACATTTATTTATCTAACCTTTCTGATCAAAAATTTCAAGTTTACCAGCTTTGATACAAAGTCCTTACTGGTGGATTTGATAACATGCCTTACCAGTGATTTTCCACTCTTCTTTTTTAATATACACATCAACATTCACCCCCTAGCTAAAAAAGACACCAAAACTTTTTAAGAAATAGACATTCTTTTCACATTGATTTATATATCTGAGAAGTTGCTCTCTGGGCTCGTGTATTGTGAGATACATGGGGACTCACAGAAGTGCTTAGGAACTCTGACTTAGAAGTGACATGAAAGTTCATTTTCAAGCTGTAAATGTATATTTGGATCTTACAACAGCAACATTGCCTTAATTACACTTATAGCTCAGTTTCTTGATCTTTTCTTCAGTTTTATGTCCATGTTAATGCTATCAGGTTAATAAAGTTAGCAGCTTTAACTGAAAAATTCGCAGTATATGTTTTCAAGCCTCATTGCTCAAATAGGATAGTTTTTGTAATGTATATACTTTTCTCTTGAAAGTAAACACTGATATCACATGAAAAAGTAGGCAATTGTTTTAGTTGTTAGATTCTTCAGATGGACGAGCTGTTTTTTTTTCCATACAGTCTGTAAACTGAAGATGAATTATACATGTGAAGAAATCCAGGATTAGGAATCCTAAATTTCTCGAAAAACCCCACCCTAAACCAAGACATAGAGGAATTAATGGAAGTACTTCTAGTATCTTCATGGAACCATAGAATCACAGAATAGTTTGGTTTGAAAGTGACCTTTAAACATCGTCTGGCCCATCTGCCCCCCCCTGCAGTGGGCAGGGGCATCTTCACCTAGATCGGGTGGCTCTGAGTCCTTTCAAGCCTGGCCTTGAATGTTTCCAGGAACCAGGCATCCACCACATCCCTGGGCAACTTGTGCCAGTATTTCACCACTCTCACTGTTAAAAAATTTCATCTTTGTAACTATTGCGAATTGATGCTCTTTCAGTTTACAGCCATTACCCCTTATCCTATGGCAATATGCCCTCGTTAGAAGTTCCTTTCCTCCTATAGGCCCCCTTTAAGTATTGAAAGGCCATAATAAGGTTTCCCTTGAGCCTTCTCTTCTCCAGGCTCAACAACCACAAGTCTGCCAGCCTTTTCTCATAGGAGAGGTGCTCCATCCCTCTGGTCTTCTTTGTGGGTCTCTTCTGGAACTCTTTTAACAGGTCCATGTCCTTATGTTGGGGTTTCCAGAGCTGGATGCAGCACCCTAGGTGGGGTCTCTCCAGAGGAGCAGAGGGGCAGAATCCCCTCCCTTGCTCTGCTGCCCACGCTGCTTTGGATGCAGCCCAGGACAGGATTGGCTTTCTGGGCTGCAAATGCACATGGTTGGGTCATGTTGAGTTTCTTATCCACCAGCACCCCCAAGTCCTTCTGGGCAGGGCTTCTCTGATCTGTTCATCCCCCAGCCTGTGTTGATACCAGGGGTTGCCCCAGCCCAGGTGCAGGACCTTGCACCTGGGGTCAATCCCCAGTATCAATCAGTTTCAGGGTGTTTGTGCTTCAATCCACCAATAATTGACAATATATAGTATGATAAAATATATAATTTACAAATTAGGGCTGGCCGTGGAGATTGACTTATGCTATTTAAAAATTTAGAAATTGTAGCACCTTTCTACTGAGGGTTCCAGTGATGTTCACAAAATCAGTACAGTTTCCCCTCACAGTTCTAACGTGTAGCCCTAACAACTTCAAGGCAAAATTGAACTGTATGAGAATAAAATTAGTTATGAACACTTAAAACATTTAATATATTTTTCTCTTCCTGTTTAATTTTGTGGGGCTTATCAGTGGCAAGGTTCCTTTAAAATAGATATTCAATGTGATTAAAGAAGTAAGAAAAAATATGTTCCCCTGGCTTTGTAATTCTGATTTCATTAAAGTAAAAGTTTTGCTTATATTTAGAATGTTCTTATCTTTAGAATATGCTTATATTTAGAATGAAAGTTCTGTCTTACTGAACGAGTGGAATTATTCTTAGGAGTTATCTGAAGTCTTAGATAAGTGAGAAATTATTGGAAGGTAGAAGCTGTCAGAAAGGCTTTCCAGGCTTTAAAAATATTATCCTAATTTTCCATTTTCCAGTAAGAAAATCACAGATGATCTCTCTCTGGCTGCCCCTTCAAGTCATCAACTTAAAGATGAAGCTGTCAGTTCTTGCTAAAGCAGACTTTTTTGGGAATCCTTAAGAATGTTTGCATTTATTCCAAGCAGGATGAAATTAAACCCCAGACAACCCTCAGTACTGTACACAGGATAGAAATTTCCTGCTAAATTCACAGCTTACATAGCATCATGCTCCATTCCTTACAAACAGTGTAAAACATCATCTTTTGATGTCTCCATGCTGTTTGATGTGACATTGCAGAAAGGGATGTGCACTGTACCACAAAAATCCCAGTTTCTAGAAACATTAGCCAGGGACTGGGCTTAATACAATTAGGTCTGCTTCTTAACTTTGCTAACGAGGCAATGTGCAGGCAAAATGTGTTTGCTAGGAGCTGGTGTCTGGGGCAGTTCCTTGGGGATCTTCTCATCTATCTGTATTGCAAAGTGGAGACATGCTCTTTGATTCTTTCCGGTCCCACTCTGGTCTCAATTCAGCCACACTAGAGACCAACCTGCTGAAATATTTTGATATCATCAGCCTGGTTCTTTCTTGCTTTGCACAAAAGTTGTCATTGCCTTGTCAGATATTGTTCTGACCTGCACAAAATGGCTGTAATTTGCTATAAAACAGAGTGGTTAGCTGTCATTTCCAGCAACTTCTGGTATGAGGATCCTAACCTGGATGCAAATGTATCTTTAACTTACCTTAAGACCCTTATCATAGCACAGTACTGTGTTAGGTGTATGCCGTACTGCTCTTTGTACTATTTCAGCTAAGGAGATATATATTTTTTTCTTTTAATTCCCCAGTTCAATGAAGCTCTGAGCAACCTGGTCTAGTGAAGGGTGTCCACACCCATGGCATAACGTTGGAACTAGATGATCGTTTAAGGTCCCTTTCAACCTAAACCAGTCCACTATTCTATGATTCTGTGACAATGACACTCCAGTTATATCTGTGTGAGAGAATTCTATATCAAACATTTTCAAAAGAAGTAAAAAATTATTTCTATGCCTCCTTAAGAAAATGAAAATCCTGTGCTCTGGTGCACTGGATCTGCTGAAAGACCCTGTTCAAGCATTGCAAATTCAGGAATCCACCAATGCCATTTATTCTGATGGAATCTGTTTAGTTGCTATTACTATTATTATTATTACCTGACACTAAGAAATTATAGAATTTCCCATCCTTGCCCACAGGATACACATGAATTAAGTCAATCACCATAATTCTATGATTAATTTACAGTTTCCTGAAGCCCCAGTTCAGACTGCTTAACTGTCACTGAACAAAAAGACAGTAAAAGACAAGTTTCTGGAAAAAGCTAATGTAGTTTGAGGTGAAGGCAGGTAAAGGGAGATGAGCATCAGTTCACATCATGTGAATTTATCCACTTGTCTCAGATCAACCTTGAATACAAAACAGGAGATTTTACTTGATTATAGCCTTATCAATCCAAAACGTTGGGAGAAAAGTGTTTATCATCGTTTACCAGATGGTGAATAGTGGCACAAAACATTAGGATCAGATTTTAAAAGCCATTTAGAAGCCTAAGGAGGCAGATGAAGATGAAATGTTATTTTTGAGGTTAAATTTAGTCTCTATATGCATCGTGAAGTGTCTACACACTTAGAAATACATATTTAAGAAATTTACCCAAGGTCACTGAAAACATCTGTCTCAGAGTATGTGGTAGGATTAGTTTTCACACATGACCTGTGAGCACAACAATATCTTTCCTGCCTTGAAAAGCAAAATATCTATTCATTCTTCATAAGTTCATTAGTGGCTTCCCATGCTCACTGCAGCATTGCAGAAAGGCGTAACTTGATACTGTCTCCCTGCCCTGGGGTGTTTCTTCCATTGTGCACCCGTAGCAAGGAGATGGGTTGCACAGATAAGATATGCTTTAAAAGGCCCAATTATTGTTTAATAAATATTTAAAAAATCAAATTATATTTGATTATGATGCCTGTCCATCAGCAGTGGCAAAAAATTTTCTCCCTAAGTTTTGTTTCAGTGATTAAGAGAGTCGTAACAGTGATAAAATATGTAAAATCCACAGGTAGAATACTGGGGGAAAAAGGCACAATATTGGTTAAGCACTTTCAGCACCTGCAAATGCTGTTGTAGTGGGATCATAAAAGGAGACATGCCAGACAATAATTTCACTAATATTGTGTGTATTTCTGCTCAGAAAGACACCAGAAATGCTTTCAAAGAGGCCTAAATATTCCTGAGACTGTAGACCATTATCCATGTGGTTGAAATAGATAACTAGATAACCCAGACATTACAAGCAATGGGGATCATTTGCCTTAGGTTTTCTTCAGTGAAAACATATCTGGAGCCAGATAAAACGATATGAGAAGACTTTAAGGTTGAGGCTAGTGTTCCAGCTTGGAGAGCTCTGCACAGGTGAAGCATCTCTTCCAGTTTTACTCTGTACTTCATAAGCAAATTTCTCTATTGCTGTGTCAGACCAGTGCACCAGAACAGACACATCAGGCCCTGTTGCTCCCATAACAGAATTGCCCTTGCAGCAGCCCCAAGGCTCTGTGCTTCAGATAAACAACATAAACCAGCTCTGCAGAGCCCTGTCACACTCCTGACAGCTGGAAAGTGGTCTCACTGTTGAGGCAGGCAGCCCCCTCTCCAGTGGGCTGACCTTGACTGGCTCCCATACCTCCAGTCAGCTTGTTTTTCACTCCTCCTCCACAGCAGAGCAGAAGCAGGAAATAAGATGAAAAATCTCATGGGCTGAGATAAAGACAGGGACAACACATGCCAATTACCGTCAAAGGCAAAGCAGACTAGACTTAAGGAAAAATAGTTTAATTTATTGCAAATTTAAATAGATCAGGGTAGTGAGAAACAAAGACAAAAATGAAAACATCTTCTCCCACACTGCACCCTATGTTTCCAGCTTAACTTCTCCCAATTCCTCTATACCACAGAGCTGCCACACGCAACACAGGAGTACTCTTGGAATCAGGCAAGACACTCCAAGATATTTAAAGTGTGATAAGCAACTAACTTTAAGTACTTGAATTATTCTGCACTGAGATTGTTCATTTTCTAACAGAAAAACAGTCAGTGGCATTTGGGAACTCGTGGAATGCCCAAGACCTCTAGACAGAGCAAACCAGTACAGGGCAGTGTTTGTGTCAGTCCTGTCCTGCTCTGAGGTAGCAGCTACCACAGATACCTAGTGCAGGTGAGACTTCTCACAACACATAAAGTGACACAAATTGTTGTAGTCCTACTGCAGTGTTGAATCAAGTCACATTCTGAAACATATTTATTGTCATAAATTGGAAATCTTAGGTTCTTTCCAGTCCTAAATTCTTGAAATTTTTATTCTTCTCTCTCAGCTGAAGGGAGGGGGATTATTTGCTTCTTCTTTATCAAAGTGGGGATGGTCCTGGGATGCCACTAATACAGAAGGGGTAAAATGGCTCATCTGTCGCCATTGAAAATTCCTAAATTAAAGGCTTCATGTGACATGCAAAGTCTTTTATTAAGTCATGATCTCAAACCCTCCTAGGTCAATCTAACAATGCTCTGAGGCTCAACAATATGGTTTGGTTTTTTTTTACTTTTTAATTCACTTAAAAATTAACAACAAACCATCTCCGTACTTCAAACAGTATGTTCTATACGTACAGAGTCTTAAATTGTGTCTCAACAAATTTAAACACTTTCTAAATGATCAATGTTATTCTGTGATTAGTAGCAGAGACTGTCATTTACTTATCAATATTTCAGTTGGTAGCTCAAGGAAATAATGGGGTACATTAGAGCACATTCTTGAAGCCATCTCAGAAAGTTAGCTAAATAATGGAGGAAATCCAATTCCTGCATCAGAATCAGGCAGAGACAGCTTCTTGAGAGATGGTTGAAGAGGGAATACTTTAATTGTCCAAGAGAGAGAATACCACTGCGTTAAGTTCTTCCTACAGCTGGTAATTCTTACTTTGAGATTAATGCTTGTTAAATGATGAGCTTTTGACTAGAAATTCAGTGAACGTTGTCCCCTGCAAGCTTTTAAAATTGCACTCACTCACACACTGTCCTCCCTATTCTACTTGTCATGTAGGGTCACAGCAGAAAGTTCTTTGTATATCATCAGCTTTGATAAATGTAGACTCAGAGGCAAGGCTGAGAGCCTTATGACCTTTTTTTGCTCAGGTTAACAAAGTTAGAAAATCTGAGACAGTAATTACTATCTGGTTTTAAATATTCCAACTCACTTGTAACCTCCCTCCTGTTTTGTTCTTTGTTTTGTTTTGCTTTGTTTATTTTGTTTTGTTGTCCTCTCTCCCCTGGTATTGGTTGATACAACATGGTGAAAATCTTTGGATTATTGTAGGGAGCAAAACAAGGTGATTTATATGTTAAAAGTTGAAGAAAGTACCATGTGGGGCCAGTCTGTCATCAGCTCTGCTGGGTTTGAATTAAGGTATTGACATAACAATGAGGGAAGCAAGTGGAAGTGAGTGAGGGAAACCCAGACACTCCTGTGTTTCTGTGTACAGGAAATGCCTTCGATTTAACTTGTTCTTTCCAAGCTTCTAATTTCACAGGCATCAAATCACAGATTTGTTTGGTAACTTCTGAACTTTACTTGATCATATTGACTTTTGATTTATAAAGCTCAGTTTCATTTGTGTCCTAGAGAATAAGAATTGAAGCATGAAAGTTAAATTAAATTTTAAAAAAATCAATTTGTTGTTTAAATGAGCAACAGGATAACAAGTCCTGCTTGAATTGGAATAAGCTTTAGATCAAGTGGAGATGAGCTACTTTCCAGAGATGCAGTGTACCAAGACGTATTTTGACGGAGTTCAGTAATAGTAGAAAGACCAAAGGTTCAGTAGGCTTAGTGAGCTCAATCACACATAGACACATCAGATTATAAATAGGGAGAAAGTGGCAGTAATCTTCTATTTAAGACCTTAATGTTTGAATACAGACACTGAGATAAAGCAGATACAGACAGTGACAATGGAGAAAGTTCAAGGCATTCCTCTTTCTAAGGTTTTTTAAAAAGTATGTTGAATAATATCCACTCCGTCCAGAGATGCAAAATAGTGGCTGGGTTAGGTATTTTTGTCAGAAATCAAAAATCAAAAATTGCATGTACTTGAGGCACTTGAAAACACCATACCAGTTATATATCTGATGGAAATCATTGGAATACTACTGGAAATAATGAATTTGCCTTATACCCTACATGAGACACTTTTCAAAATGACTGTGTCACCCACATTTTTATGGTTCTGAATTAAAATTAAAATCATGCTATGATGAACTACATCCCAAGGTATTTAAACACTGTTGTTCAAGTTAAGCTCAATTTCGGAGTGTAATACCAGAAAAAGTCCACTGGGAGTTATTTAATTTTTTTATGCAGGTTCAACATGCATGAGAACACTTATACAGCCATTTAAAATCAATCAAGTGAATACAGTGCTCATCAGAGGTGAGCAATTTGCATTCCACATGTCTGAGATTTCACTTAGCTTCATGGCTTTTACACAACTACCTCTGTGGTTGTTTCGGGCGTACACTGGGATACATCACTGCTAGAGTTGAGTGAATAGTTCACTTCCATCAGGGGCATTCAAACCTGTTGTGAAAAGTTACATATCCCATTTGAGAGCTTCACATAACCCCTGGTAGTGGAAATTCCATATCTTAGTGATTCTTAGTCCTGTTTCATATGAGACCCAAACATCACAATTGTTTCTGCATCTTGTCTGTTTCATTTTCATGAGGCGGGATGTGGGATAAGGATTGTGGCAAGAAATCTGGCATGATAAAAAAACTGGCAAGAGAGATTCGTATCTTTACGGGTCAGATACTGAGCAAAGTGCATACTTGCTGGAGAGGTGGGAAAGTGAGAATTAGGCTTTGCTTCAGCATTACTCATAAGTAAATGGCCTGCAGAATTACTAAGCAAGTGGTGTTTGTCATTCTGTGTGCTTCAAGTACCATCAGCTCAACTCTGCTGTCAGTTCCAGCAACAGACTCTGGGGATGTTACTCTGATGGTAAGGCAGTGCAATTATATTTCCCAGTCACAGATGGATTTCAGCTCCCCCCCAAACTAAAATATTTGCTTTATTCCTTTCCAGACTATGAAAATATAGAACAATTCATAATGTGAAAATTGAGCTTCTGAAATCTCTGTTCCCAGTATTTGGGCTATGACTTTGAAATTAAAAAAATAAATGACAGCTGTCTTCACTCTGCACATGTGTTTACTCATACATTAGTTTGCACATTTGAATAATTACAGTAGTTAAGGGGATTATATGTGTATTGTTAAATCTGTTATTTCTCGCATGAGAGGGTTATCATGTTAGATACCATGTGTTTGTATCATCAGTAAAAGAGGATAAATTTTCTCAGGTTAAAGGCTTCCAGTATATATTCAGAGTGTCTGACATACCCGCAAGGGTCAAAACCAAATGATGTTTCGAGTTATGCAGAAAATCTCTTCTCTCACTCCAACTTGTACATTACTGTGGAAGCTGCATATATGGGAATGTGAAGAGAACAGATGACTCCTAATGCAGGATGCAATGATTGAGAAACAATTACTTATTCAGTCAAACAGCTGAAAATATTTTCGGACCAGAAATGTAACTTCTGGGTAGGTTTCATTATTTCTCTAATTGCAAAATATATCTATTTATATGACTAGTTCTTTGGACTATTTTTAGCTTACTGCTAATGGACCATAGGTGCCTTTGAGATTTTATTGCTTTTTAGCTTATGAAGAATGCTCAAGCAATTTTAACAGCAAACTATAAACTCACAACTCACCCCCAGTGAGTTTTTCCTTTTTGTCTTCATACGTATTTTGTCCACTTGCACTTCATTTTGATGATAGCAGTTGCATCCATTTAATTTCCGTATGTAAAACCCAGAGAATTTCCAGTGTGTGGGGATGTTTTTCCTGTAATATTGTAGTTCCCAAGGTGAGGTCATAACTGATGTAGTTTGCACATATGGGTTGTCAACTTGACTTCCACTTAAATTTCAGGGCTTGTCCTCCCTATTTTTTGAGCTCTGTCACTGCTTCTATGGCAGCTTTGGCCATGGTGTAAAATAAAAGGTAGGAAAAAACAAGAAAATTAAGACAAGAAATGGTTCCCATGTGACATGATCTCTCTCTTTCACTGCAGGTCACAAAGACGGAACAAGATGCTAGCTCTTGGTACAGATAGCTCAATTCTCTTTTACAAGCCGTTGGAACATTGTGTGTTGTGCTTTTCTCCTTATTCTTAAAAGGGAATAAGAAAGAGCAGAGAAAAATATAACAATGGTTAAGAGATATTGAAGGCTTTTCTATAGGAAGCAGCTGCGTAGGTGAAGATTTTTTTGTCCTCAACTAAAAGATTTCAGAGGAGATATGATAAGCTTCTATAAAATTATGAGTGGCATGGAAGGCATAGGTAGGACTCAATTATTCGTCATTCTTTTTAAGACAAGAAATATTGATTGCCAAATAATGAGAGTAGAAGTCATTTTCACACGAACAACAAAAGCAGTGGTTTTACACAGAACATGTGCTATCATTGTGGGCCTTCCTGTAAAAGAATGCGGCTTACAGACAAAATTGACATTGGTTGAAGATCTGACTAGACAAGCACATGACACTGAAATTCGCAAAATATTCTAAAATATGCAGGATAACAGCCAGTTCAGAAACTCCCCTTAGCTGAAAATAGTTGGAAGATGTAATAGTATTAGAGAAGCAATCAGCTACATACTGTTTTCTTGCAGATTTCTATGTACTGATTTAGGGTCATGGCTCCATCTGGTTAGTTTCTTCTAGAAAGGCATTGGCTCCTGTCTAACAAAACAAAAAGAAAAGGCCTACTTAAAAGAATCTGGGCAAAACAAAATAATCTTGAAGATCAGTGAATGATGGTGGTGAAGATCATAGGATCAAAAGTATAAAAAACCCCCCATGTTTTGTGAAGATGAAGAGCTGGACAACCTGACACCATCTCCTTGTTTCCAAAGACATCGAAGAAGCTGGTTGAAGCTCCCTGGTCATGTTCTACCTGGCAATATGTCAAGACACAAGAACAGAAATGTACCACATGCCTGCCTTCCTTTTCCTGGGTCGATACATGTCTAGCTTGAGTAAGGTCAAGAAGGGTGGGCTAAGGAGTGCCAGAGGTTAAACAGAGCTTTGTATGAAAGGTGAGGGGTGAAGCATAATAAGAAACTCAAGAGATTTTGGAGAAGCATTAGTATGGACTGTAGCCTAGCAAACTCAATGTATATGTGTGTATAGGAGAAGTAAGGCAATCCCATGGCAATTCCATGGCCCATTCCAGCATCACTCCTCTACACACTGATTTATAGAGATAGTTATGCATTATGAGCACTGTTGATGAACTCTTTATATGAGCCAGTACAGCTGCCTCTACAGTGTAAATGGGAAAATATTCAATAAGTGAGATAACGTTCAGAAATGCAGAGTCAGGAATTTGAGAATTAGTGAGTGATTTTTAAAGTTATCTTTGTCTGTCTTTATTTTGAATTTTTAGTCCCTTGCAGAACTGAATTTTCTATAAGGATGCCACATGAGTGATCTTTGAATATATGAAGCCTTACCATGGCATGTGACTGGATATACAAAATGTCTTCTGTCAGAGATCTGAATATAAATTCAGGATATACACTCACACTGCAGCAGAGTACATCAACATTTCAGTTATTCAATGGAAATGAGCTTGAGACATGCCACCTTCGGTTCCTCCATGAGAGGCTTTTCTTTGAATCCAGCTGAAATACAGTGTTGTGTGTTGTGATAAATGTTAGAATTTTTATAACAACCAATACATGCCAATGTCAGATTACTTTTACTTTCTGGACATATCAGTTTCTTGTTTTCTCCTTGTCTCCACTGTGATTAGTGGTTCTGGTATGCTTTGTGTTTTTTCTTTGCAACATACTTCAGCTTGGAGATATAGAAGACGGATGAGGAAATTAAAGTATCCCTGGAAGTAAAAGAAATTCCTGCTGTGGCTTAAAAAATAGAACTAGCAGCTACTGCAATGTAAACAATGTGCTGATAGTTTTGCATGGCCTGATATACGTAGTCTTTGATGATACACTGAGCACAATCCAGGTTTCAGACTGAGAGGAACCACCCTGATTTCAGAGGATTTCTTCAAAAAATACTTAAAGACTATTGCAGCCAATTCTGCTCAGCTGTAAGTCTCATTGAGCTGGACTTTTTAACATTCAGGACACTGCAATTAGCTCAAAATATGAACAAGTTCCCTGTGGCAATTCAAAATACAGCTTTCAAACAAAGGAATGTTTGGCTTTTGTGGATAAAGCTTTACCACCACACCAATTTCCCCATTCACCATATGGCTGTAGCTTAAAATTTTAGTGAAGCAATGCTCCCAGCATTAGACTGTTTCAGAATCTGTTGGACTTCAGCATATTCGATTTCTGATCTATCAGATAATGTCAAGGCCTATGAAATTAGTTTCACCTATGCAAATACACTCATCTTCAATCTTTGTTCCCAAATCCTAAGAAAAAAGCCCTTATTCCAGGTTTATTTTTTCCTTGGATATGGGTATTTTTAACCTAGATTCTAAATGCAATAGAGTCAACCCTTCATTATTTCTTCTTTAAAGTCTTACTCAAACACTGACCTTTAAAGTTCTAACTACAGCTACTTTTGCAAGGCCTGCACTTTCATGAAACAAAGCTCACTCTGTTCTCTGCTGGAAATATCGGATTCAGGCCTAAATTGGCAACCCAGTTCCTTTTCTTATAAGATTTAACTCTACTATTAACCACAGACAGGTGTCCAATACCTATTAAAAAAGCTTGTATAAATTATGGACCTCAGCAGAAATCAAACTGCAGTCTAGTCTGGTGGGCTGAACAGTAGCCAAGAAAAACAACAAACCCTGAAGATGTTGGCAAGTTAACTCTTCTTTATGTTTAATACCACTTACAGGTGACTATAAAATCAATACCAAAAATTTTGAGTTGTTAGGAGCTGGACTTACGATGGCACTTCAGAAGTGACCAGAAAGTGGTACTCATTTTCCTGTCTCTAATTCTAACTCTCAAAGGAATATTATGCAGACACAGATTATTGACTCTTGGAAAACACAGGCCCCATCCTTGCCTTCTAGCTACACAAGACAAAGCTATACATTGAGTTTCTTAACAAACTAACTTGCTTACACTTGGCTTGTAATTTTTCAAGAACTGACAACCTCCGCTCTCCTACCTGTCCCACTGCCCACACATATTCAGAGCAATTTTGTCTGTGATGGTCCTGTACTTCAGTTCTGACATGTCAAGCTCTAACTGTTAGCTGTTATTCAAAGCATTCCATCAGATGTGGAGTTAGATTAAATTGCATTATTTCACAGGCATATGTGACTACCACAGGGCAGAAGAAAAAAAAAAATCCCTGAAGTCTTGCAAGGGTAGTATGGATATCCAGGTTTCTGCCACTCCCACCTTATACTCAGAAAAACATATCAGGTTTTCATCTGATCCTCTGGCCTGTGCTAAACATGTAATAGGTCAGCTTTGCCAATCGCTCCAAACTATCCACAAACTTAGCCATGCTTAACCACTGTCCTCGAGACAGTAACACCATTAATCATCCAGTTGTGATGTGTCTGCACCATAACATCTGTAAGTAACTGCCTGCAATCTAGATAATCCTACAAAGAGATAACTGGCAATTAGTTGTTGTGTCTTTCACCCTCTGGTACTGCTCTGGCTGTGAAGGAATTGCAGAGGCACTCCAGGATCAGAATAGGTAGGTTTACAAAAATATGTGGTCCTCATTCCATAATTATCCTCTAAATCACATAGTTCCTTTCCCAGTGCTTATTCCTCTCACAATATCCAAACATTATGCTCCAGACTGCTAAGTATGTGCAAAGGCATTCATTTTTTAAGAAGAGTTATGTTTGGCTTCTATTTGCTTTTATGGAAGTCTTAAGAGTTATTATGTTACTGTATTGAAAAAAAAAAACCGAGGATTTAAAATAGTTTACCACAGTGAGAGGTTGAAATCAATATTGTTTATATGGGCATGAATGTTATTGACTGTGTATTTACAATAACCTCCAGAAAGTAACTCTTAAACTATTAAACCTCCTTGCAAAGTATACAATTTCATAAATCTGACTAAACATTTTGCAATAATAATTAAATTAATTACTAGGAGAAAGCAACATATTTGATGGTTTTTATCCTTAGGAAAAAATTAGACATTCCACCATTGACTTGATTCAAAGAGGCTGTTTTCTCCAGCCTGGTAGTTGCAACTGGAGAAATACCTTTCTATTTCTGGAAGAAAAGACTTCACGATGAAACATAACCCAAACAGGATTAATCTGAAGACAATTGGTTTAACTTGCACAGAATATTGTTTACAATGTCATTGATAGAGGCCAGCTCAGAAAAATGCACCCAGATGTCATTGTTTGGATATAGAACATTTATATGTGACTAAGTAATTAATTACTCTATCCCCCTTAATCCAAGATTCACAGGGAAATCTGGGCTGAAAATGAGTGTTCAAGAGCTCCCAGAAACAAGATAGCTGAGCAACACTTTTCATTATTTTATTATGTTACACAGAGATGCCCGCTAGAGAACATTATCTACGTGCATAAGGCATTTCCGGTAGGTCGCTGTTACAAACAGCCTTCACACAGTATGTAGAGAAGACAAACTAATAAAAGGGCAAAAGAGGTTCAGAGACATAAGGTGAGGAAGATTCACAGTTTGATAGTGGCAGAACTGGGAACCAGGGGTCAGGTCTGATGAGTTATCCCATGTCTTAAAGAGGAGAATACATTATTTAGCCTTACATTTTGTGTGAAAGATATTTCAGGAGAAAATTGTCATTGGGAAAGATCTAAACCCATAAGAAGTATATATTGAGTTCTTTTGAGTTTGAGTTATTCAGGAAATATTAAAGACTTCAGTGATTTCATGGCTATCTAAGAATTGAGAAGATTGATTAGGTGCCACTTTGCAACTGAAATCCATTTCCTTTAACCACACAATTCCCATAAGTTTCCTGGATATGACCCTGGCCAGACCCATCTTCAGTCATTCAAAAGACCTATGGATTTTCATGATCCAAGATCTCTGAAAACTAAAGGAGATCCTGGAGCCTCTTGGGAAACCGACTTTGTTGATGAATAGCTTTCTTCCTCTTTCTATTTTTTTCCCCAACCGTTTCTACAACCAACAAAGTAATTAAAAAAAAAATAGCAGTAATATTTTGGACCTAATAGCAGTAAACCTTACATTTAAACCTAAGGCATAAGCAGAATTTTGGTATGAACAGTAGAGAAAAAAATTCAAGTTTTTGGGAAGCAATAAATAGGTAATTGCAGACAGATTTATCTTGGGTTAGTAGGGCAAAAGAGAGAGACAAATTAAAGATTATCCAAAAAGTAAGGCTATGGCTGAACCCTGATCTCATTTAGTAATTAATCCACAGAAATTTTCTTTCCTTGTGTCTTACCAGTCTTTCTCAGTTTTTTCTTTCTGGGTAGGTTATTCTTATTTCCCAGCAGACCCATCACCTGCAGCCATAGTTTTACCCTTCCTCCTTCATCTCTTTAACTTTTTTCACTTGGCCTTAAAATGGGAAAAGGCTATAATTCAGATTCATAAATGAAAACTGTTAGGGAGAGCAGAGCATAACTTAAGGCATAAAAAGTTCCTGGCGTTAAGCTCTCTAAAGACACAGACATCTAGACTTCTTGTTTGCTGTTGCATGAGAGGGAACAAAAGTAGTCCATAGCGTTAAGCATGAAGAAGGAGTGACTCAGTTGCAGGATTCCTGGAATTAAGATTGAGTGAATATCGACCGAGCAAAATACAAACATGGCAGAGCACCACTATCTTGAAAAAAATATCATTTGACAGAGTGGCAAACAGAAAATGATTCCATATTCCAGCAATGTCAGAGACCAGGTTTTTAATTAGCAAGATTGTGAATAAATGAGGACTACATAATTTATCCATAGGTTCATCTGATGCACAGTTTCGATCCCAAGAGTTTTTGTTGCTAAAAAGTCCTTCTCTTGCACTGTCAAAGTGTTGTGCATTCTCTAGGCTTTCTATTATCAATTTTATTTTCCTTCTGAATCTCAATGTTCACCTTCATATTCTTGGCAGGCTTTTATGTGTTTGCTTATATTATAATTAAATCTTCTGTATTCATTACTTTCCAGGTCTGACTTACAATTACTCTCTTCAGTGTAATTACTCCACCGCGTACTTTCAGACAGATGTGCTGTTCTGTGCATGTCCAAATTTTATCAAACAAGGGTAAATGAGTGGTCAATTACACTACAACACATACAATTGCATCTGTTCTTAAAAGAAGCTCTTGAACCTCTAGTGTGCTTTCAGTGGCATAAACTGCAGACATATAAATCCCCTTTCATACTCTTTTCTATCAGTTCTTGTAGTCTGCCTGTTATTAGTGGCAAATTAATTGAATATAGGGAAAACAAACAAGCATACAAACAAACAGGCTTTGGGTTGAGTCAATGATTTCAAATGGTGATAAAATTAATAGACAGCGGATTCATAGTCTTCCTGAAGCTTCTAGATGCCAGGGTTCATTATCCAACATAACTTCACTTTCTCATTATTCTTTTTGGTAGTATTCCAGCAAAATAAAAGAGAAAATTTGGGTGAATCCCACAATGTCTAGTTTTTAGAAATATTTCGGTTGGAAGCTGTTATCCTGTACATCCCACATTTTAATTCTATTGAAAATCCTCTTTTGAAAATCAAGCTCCAGAGAGCAAAAACAAATTAACTGTAACACTAACTTAGACATCTTGAGAGTCTTTTAAAAGACCTTTTCATTTGATGTCTGGTGTCTGATCTTTGCAATCACATGCATGTCACTTAAAGTGGAGTACATTTTGGTCTTTCTTTCGTATGAATTTTGTGTTTGATATAATCTCAAACTGCTGCAGAATGCAAGTTCAGGAAAAAAATATTAGTGGTTGGATTGATCTCACTTGCATTTAGTTAGGTCTAAATCAGCTGTCTAGGCAAACAGTAGAGAGAAACAGGAACTTCTACAAGGCAATACAGCCCTTGCTAAAAAGCCAAACACATTTATGGCAAGATCAGCCAGCATCTCTAGGAATATCTGTCCCTCTCTCTCTGTTAGAGGAAGAGAGTATAAAGCTTAACTGCATAGAAGTTACAGTCCTGGACTAAAGCTAGATACAATGCATACAGCCTGCAAACAAGTATATTCAAAAATAGAGTGATTTAATGCAAGATTTTATGCTGAAGAGATTGGAATAATTTTGCATTTAATACCATATTCTCAGAGAATAAATGAGCATTTATGCCACTTCTTGCTTTTTCTTAAGTTTTGCTGACTATTCTTTGCCAAAGTGCGACAGAATAGAGACATGACCTTCGCTTTTAGAGTAGCTGTTCATATTAAAGGGAAATTTTCTAAAATAAGCAATAAAACATAAAGAGATAAAACCTAATTTATATATAGTCCATATCAGGTTGAAATA
This sequence comes from Cnemophilus loriae, assembly GCA_013397755.1. NCBI lineage: Eukaryota > Metazoa > Chordata > Aves > Passeriformes > Corvidae > Cnemophilus > Cnemophilus loriae. The sequence goes on from VZTF01001983.1 coordinate 104,800, forward strand.
ACATCTAATGAATTTCATCCTGAAGTAAATTCATATTGTCAGGTTTAACAGCCTTTCATAAACTGGATTTATGCTCAGTGGGCTAAATTCTCCTTTCAATTAATTTTCACGAATGGTGTTTGCTGTGATGTAAATGAGAAGAGAATCTGCCTACAAATGCCTAGAGGTCTTTATTGGGAGTTTGCTGATGATGCATACAAGGATACTAAAACAATGTTATCTTCATCTGAGCATAGCCTTAAAATTAGATAGCAGTTAAGATATGTCCTCTTTTATTCTGCTGATTTAGAAAATGGAGTACATTTATTGGAAGAAAGGATGCAGATTAAAAGTCAATGAGATTTTATTGCATCATGGATAATTATTTTGCATTGTTTTACCATTATTTCTTCATTTAGGAAAAGACGATGATTCAAATAATTTTATCAGCTCAGTGGCTTTATGTTGCACATATAAGGCAAGAAATTGGGGTAAATACAAAATTTTCAATCATGAGCCTTTCACTTCCAAGTCGATTTTCTTTAAAAAATGATGCTATACACATACATGGTATAGCATGTACTTTTATCTATAGTATTGGTGCATATATGTATTTCAACATAAATATGCCATTAATAGACATCACCATTGATATCTTGGCAGTAGATGAAAGCTGTTTGAAAGCTATGTAGCTTGAAAGTTGTTGAACACTGAAAATATCTCCCATTTTTTTTCAGCATCCAAGAAGGAGTATATGCAATATAGAATATAAGGGAAATAAAGTAATAGCCAAGAAAAGATTAGTTAAAAAGATCTAATGAAATCTAATAAGTCATGTAAATCCATAAGGTTTCTCTGGTAATTGTGGGATAAATGTGTAAAGTGATATGATTTTAAAATTATAGCTACCAGTAATTACTTTGGGGTTAGGAAGAAACTTCCCTTGTATGGGTCTGATTTATCTTCATATTCAAGGTACGTGAACTAGACATTGGCTCAGGATAAAATATGGGAAATAAGTGTTAATATTAATCACAATGTCATTTCCTATGTCGTATGGAAGACCCCAAATTTCATTCCACCCAGAGGCTTTTAGTCATCTAGAAGTGATTATGAAAAGCTTTAATGATATTAATAAATATTTCCTTATACCATCCCGAGCTCCCTTAAGCTTCTGACTAGAAAAAAATCCAATCTATATTTCTCTAATTAAGCTACATCCATTATGACTCGTATTATAATTGTTCTTCTCCAGAGGTGCAAGCAATATTTTATAATATACAAATCAGTGCACATCAATCCAAAAGAAAATCCATGACTTGTGACTGCCCCAGTTTTCCACACTCATTTATTTCAAAAGCTTTTTCTCATCATAATCTTTCTTGCCCTTTCCAGCTTCATATTCATGTCTGTAGCAAGTGACCATCCATGCCTATATAAATTTCTTTTTCTGGTGCCAGAAGGAAGTCTTTAAATAAAATGAAACTGCTAGAGAAGCTCTATTTTGAACTATTTAACTCTTCTGTAGAATAAAAAGTCTTCCAAGAGCTTAGTAAGTTAGTTAAGCATTATTCCTTTTAAAACAAAGAATGTAGAAAATATTGTAATTAGCTTTCATTTTCACAGTATTATTTAAATTCTAATTTTCTTTAGTTTGGAGTAGGAAAACATAATACCACAGCAATGATAATGAAAACTATATATGTATTGAAGAGGAAAGTATCTTCAATTTTTTTTCAGGGATTCTGTTAAATGCATTAGTTTCTTAGAGTTTTGTTGAAGCTTCGACATGGAGCATGACTTACAAAAATGCTTGCAGGCATTTTTCCAAATAGTCTTGCAAATGAGACTACTTTCTTAGGCTACAATTTCCAGTGAAAAGATCAAAATGTGCACAGTCCATTTAATCTTAGCAACACAGCCCCAGTAACATGGCATTTCATACCACTTGATTTCCTTGCTTCACAACTCGGGTGTTTCCTTCTTGATAATAACTTTTTAGCACCTCAATTTTGGGCACAAAATACTCAAGAGATGGAAAATTATTTCTGCAGTGACAACATATGCAGGGTCAGGAACTGTATCTACCAGATCCTGTTCTAGAATGTCTGATTAGCATTTCCTCTCAGCTTTTATGTTTCCCAACATAATGTGCATCTGAAAAACTGGTAAGAATGCAGTGAAATGCAGAAAACCCCCATGATTCTGTTGCTTTGGAACAAGATCCATGCACGCACTAGCATGCATAACTAGTACTGTCATGTGCTAGTGCAGTGCTGGGGGATTTGGCTAACACTGATGTAGCTTTCTTTGTGTTAGCAATGACTCAGGGTAAGTTGAATTCTGAGCCTATGGAGAGTGGCAAATCCTTCCAGTGGCTAATTTATCCTGGCTAAGATAAGTACTTAAAGACACTGTTTTCACAGGGAGTTGACCTGTCTTAATAGCTAATCTTATTTTCTCCCCAACCGAAACATCTCAAGTAGCAGATCCAGTACTTGCCATTCATTTCCAATTTAGAGGAAAAATAAAAATCCATTTAAGCGCAAAAACACTGCAAGGAAAAAGACACAAATATGTGCCTGGGATGGGAATGAAAAGCAATGGGAGCATCACCTCCCACAAGGAAAGGCTGAGAGAGCTGGGGAGAAGAGAATGTTCCAAGAGAAGTGAAGAGAACGTTCCCGGAGACCTTATAACACCTTTAGTAATTACAAGAGGATTACAAGAGAGATGGAGAGGGACTTTTGACAAGGAAATGTAGTGACTGGAGAAGAGGGAATGGCTTTAAACTAAAAGAGGGCAGGTTTAGATTGGATATTAGGAAGAAATTCTTAACTGTGAGGGTGGTGAGGTGCTGGAATGGGTTGCCAAGAGAAGTTGTGGATGCTCTTTCCATGGAAGTGTTCAAGGCCAAGCTGGATGGGGCTTTGAGCAACCTGATCTAGTGGAAGTTTTCCCTGCCCATGGAAGGGGTTTGGAAGTAGGTGGTCTTTTAAGTCCCTTCCAACCCAAAAAATTCTATGATTATTCTATGATGCTCTGTACTTTCCGCAGAAATGGGCCGCTCATCACATCTCACACAATCATACCCTTAAATGTAAAGGCCTAAAATATCAAAATGTATCTTTCACTTCTCAGTAAATGAATTTTAAGTGTGCAGTTCAGGACACCACATCTGGAGGACTGGAATTAGCAGAAATTATTCTTATGTCGGGTGTTTACTTCACAGTACAGCACACATCAGGTGTGCTGCTGAATGGGGCTCTCTGCTAACATCGTGCCAGACAAGTTAAATGTCCTTTCATCAGAGCGATAAAAGGAGCTTCTCAGAAGTGCACTCCTGGTAGGTTCACAGACAACACTGAGCTGGGCAGAAATGTTGACCTGCTGGAGGGCTGGAAGGCTCTTCAGGGGGATCTGGACAGGCTGGATTGAGTGGCTGAGGCCAATTGTAAGAACTTCAACAAGGCCAGGTGCCGGGTCATGCACTTGTGCAACAACACCCCATGTATCACTACAGACTTTGGGCAGAGTGTCTGGAAATCTGCCTGATGGAAAAGGACCTGGGAGTGCCAGTCAGCAGCAACTGAACATGAGCCTGCTTGTGCCCAGGTGGCCAAGAAGGCCAATGGCATCCTGGGCTATATCAGCAATAGTGTGGCCAGCAGGACGAGGGCAGTGGTTGTCCCCCTGTACTCAGCACTGGTGAGGTCACACCTCGAATCCTGTGTTCAGCTCTGGGCACCTCACTACAACAAAGACATTGAGGGGCTGGAGTGTGTCCAGAGAAGGGCAGTGGTGCTGGGGAAGGGTCTGGAGCACAAGTCTGATGAGGCGTAGCAATGGTGAACAAAGACACACAGACCTTCTTGCTTGTCTCCAAGAAGATCGTTTATTTAAAGCAACGAGCGAGTTTTATACCTTTTTCAAGCACCATATTTCCTTATTGACGTATGCCACGTTGCCCTGTCAGCAAGCACGCCCTCTCAGTGCCCTTCTATGGGGTGATCACGCCCATCAGCTTCCAGCGGGCTCCTTCTCAGAGGGGCCCCGCCACGTTCCCGGAGGGGCCCTGCCATGCGGCAGCCCCAAGGACAAGTCCAGACAAGCCTCTCTGAGTGGCCATGTGGTCCTTTGTTCTTTGTGCTGCCATGTGCTCTTTCACAAGTGTGTCCCACACCCCGCAACTCCATCCCATCTCTTCCCATATCGAGGAGTGGCTGAGGGAGCTGGGGGTGTTTCACCTGGAGAAAAGGAGGCTCAGGGGGACTTTATTGCCCTTTACAGCTGCCTGAAAGGAGGCTGTAGCCAGATAGGGATTGATCTCTTTTCCAAGTAACAGGTGATAGAATAAGCAGAAATGCTTTCAGGTTGTGCCAGAGGAGGTTTAAATTGTATATGAGGAAAAAAATTATTTACATAAATGATGTCAATAATGTCCACTGACAAGCATTGGAATAGGCTGCACAGGAAAGTGGTTGAGTTGCCATCTATGTAGGTATTTAGAGCACATAGGTATGGTGCCTAGAGACATGGTTTACTGATGGCCTTGGCAGGCCCAGTTTAACAGTTGGACATGGTGATCTTAAAGGCCTTTTTCAACCTATATGACTACGTGTGGGTCTTAGTAGGTTGTGAAGTCTGCCTTTGAAGACCATCAATGCTATTCATGAGTAAATAATCAGTACTAGCCTTTGAGCTGTGAAATTCAGAGAAGAGCTTTAACATGCAGGAGAAGTTCTTATTCATACAATTATGGCATATCTTGGATGGGGAGGCCTGAATACCCTGCAGCTTTGCTCATAAACATGAAATCAAAATTCAGTTTTCCTTAACAGAAGCATTTGCAATACAAAACTCATCAGGAGCTGGGTAAGCCACATCTACAATAGGATATCATCCCTTATCTCAAGTGTTGCTAATGCTACAAGTTCTAGACCTAGCAGGAAAGAAAAGGATTCTGTCAATGCAGTCAGCTTTAACATTCTCTTAAAAATATATTTTGATGTGCAGGGTACTGCAGGATAGCCTTAAATTATACTACTATGCAACTTAGAAGTCGTGTTCTGAAAGATGGCCTGGAGCCACTAGAGCTGTCTCAGCTGTGAGATTTGTGCTATGCCTCTAAGACATATCAATTGTAATATTTAAGAAAAACCTAATAGAAAAGGACAAGGTTTTTTTTCACGTTAGACCTTTTCTGCAATAAACTAGGCAATAATACAGAGCCAATGTGTCATCACTCATCAGCCTCAGTTTGGTCCACAAATCATTCACACACATCATGTCAAATGTTAGGGGTGCCTGGCTCAGATATGCATTACATTATATGAATAATTAATCACTTTTTTTCACCCAAATCCATTGCATATAATGCTGAGTTTCTTTGCATTGCAGCACCTAGACTACATTTATCACATCATTATTCATGACAAATGTGAAATAAATAACTACTGCTGTTCCCTGTTTCGCAGAGCTGATATGTTTTGCCTGACTGTGATTTCAGCTCAGATAATTTGAACCAGAGGTGAGTATTGGGAAGGCCACGGTGTTTAAAGCTACATTTACCAAAGTGCATGTTCCAAACGAAGATATAATTCTGTTGAGTCGGGGGATTGTAAGATGATCTCAAGTGGAGAGTTCTGTACAAAATTATGTCCTTGTTAGGCCTTACATATTATGTCTTACCTGCTCACCTACACACTTCATTTTCCCCTCTCCTTCTCCTTGTTCTGCTGAGGTCTACTGTGCAAAGGGACTGAGCTGAAAATAGTCTGTCCATACTACTACTACTGCCAAAAAAGGTGTAAGTCAGATGAAAGTCCAGATAAGTAAGACAGCAAAGGGATTTATGCATACAAACACAGTAGTCTTGTTTCCGACACCATGCATACCAGGACAAAACTGAGGCAACTTCTTAGTTTTAGAGGAGTCATTCTAGATTTGCATTTGAATGAGTACATAGATAAGTGGGCCTGGTAAATCAGTCTAACTCATTCTAATCCAGGAGATACTGGCTTTTAATCATGTGTTGAAACCCACCAGTATATACCAACTCAACGTCTAGTTTTTTTAAAGAAACACAAACCATCAAAAGAAAGAATATTCAGATTTTTTGAAAGTCTGATTTGCAAGTATAGATACTGCTATTTATTTTTAGAATATAAAGAAACTCTAGTTCACACTTCTGTACAGAAAAGGTCTTAAAATTTAAGCTGCTTTTAAATAAACTACATGAATAAATGATGTATAAATATCAGCAGATATTTGTACTACAGTGTCTCAAAGCATAGTTTCAGATGGTTTAATAGTTCAGCTGTATTTATCAACTACTACTTTGTCGAATAAGTCTGCATTTTAAGCCCCAGTGACCAGGGGTATCATCATAAGAAAACAGTCTATGTCTCTCTCTACTTACTATCATAAGATTAACTGTGGATAGCTAATAAAGATTACACAGTATATTTTACCATCAGCATTTATGCTTTCCAGGGTCATCCTTATTATTTTAAAGAGAAATCACAATGGAAGACGCAGCACAATATCAACACGAAAGAATGCAAATCTCAGTTGATCAATGGATCACATTAGTTGTTTGGAGATTGATGGCAGCTCCAGCAATTCAGAAGCTTCACAAGTATATCCATAAGGTCAAAATACAATTTAGGACTTGTTTTCTTGCAGTGGTGCTAGTGGAAAATGCCATTTCTACCACTCTGATTTACTTCTTTAGTGAGCATGTCTTAATGCAGAAAATTTGTTGCTGTTGTTGCTGAAGCTTCTGCTAAAGCTTCCCTATAAAAATGCACTTAATCTGAAAGCTGCTGTATTTCATCTGCTTTCAGCCTTTAATAGAGTGGAGGAATTCATTAAGTCATCTGAAAGCAATTTTCAATTATGAAAATACAATTTAAATAAGGGGAAGAGGAGTCTTTGAAGATGACAAAAGTGGGAAGTGATTGACACACTCTGTTGTCAGCTGGAATCAATTTCACACTTGGGGAAAAATACCTCCTCTAGGGTCGCTAGGGAAAGATCATCCATCAGCAGGGGGGAAATTGCAGGGAACCAGGAAAGAAGAGAGAAAGTAAATCCCTTCTTAAGCAAAATATTCGGCAGGCTGAACACCCTTCACCTTGACAAAATGAAGCATCTTTAATATAAGTACTGAATCTCATAGCGTGGGCACTCAAGGCAAAAGCTAAGGAATTACAGGAATATAAGAATCTGTCCAAATTTGGGTCTTATTCAGGCACAATGCCATTTGGCTTCACAAACAGCTTTGTCTCAGCAAGCACTGCAAAGTATCCCCAAAGGTTGTTACATACAGCTGCTGAATAACACAACAATAGAATAAGTAGTGCTAATGCTTAAACATGCAGTCTCAAGCTAAGCTTTGCAGTCTGGTGTGGGTCTGAGAAGCAGCTGTTCTTTCCCCACAGAGTCACGGCTTCCTATGGTGTCAATTCTTCCTATGTCCTAGTCAAGGTAAAAACACGATTAGAAATACTCTGACTCCCTGGTATGCCATGCATACTTTGCACAGTTGCCAGACTGCTGTTGGGCTACTACTAAACAGGAAATATCTCTTATGAAAATACTTAAGAGAAGCTGTGATGATAAGTTTGTGCTACATCAAATGAGGTGCTAGTTTCTAGTAAAAACCAGCATAGGCCTGAAATCTCCAAAAAAAAAAGAAAAAAAAAAGACAAAAGAAAAAGAAAAAGGAAAAAAAAAAAGCCAAAAAAAAAAAAAAGCCCTGAAGTCAGTTTGCAGAGGCAGTGACTGAAAATGACAGGTTCAAAAAGCAGGATTTCATTCCAAGTAAATACTGCGGAGTGGTGCATAGGAAAAATGACTGATAGCTAGAGCAAGCAGATTACACACATGGGTAGAGGGGGAACATTCCCCTGATAGCACTGCTAACAAATCGTTCCCTCCTCTGTGTTGCCTCTTTCAAGCAGAGGCTGTTGCAAGTGGCAAACCTGCTCACACGTATGTTCATGCACCAAGGCAGGATAATAATTCTGAAGAATCCTTTCAATGATTTTTACTACCTTAATGTAGTGAAACCAGAACTGTTAAAACCACAATTGTACTGACTATAGGCACTATTTAAGAGCACTGAGACGTGCATGAGTACTTAGGAGACTCAGATACTAGGAAGAATTGATACATTAAAAGCCGTGTACCTTTGAAAGTATGTAAAAGCAATAGAGAGAACTTAACAGCAGCATTTCCATTGTAGGCTAGAAATGTCGGCTGGTTCTTATTTATCTCAGTCTTGCTATTTATTTGTCTCAGACAGAGTGAATGAAAGCGGTACTTAAACCCTGTGACGTGAAGTTACCCTGCCAGTGAAGGATTTAGCTTGAGGGAAACCATTACAAGAACTGGGTTTTCCTCTGGCCCCCACAAGCTTCTCTTTGGGCCACAGGGAATTCTGCAATTGTTCAAGTTTCTTTTGAAGACTGGGGTTTTTGTATTTGCCCGATACTGAGACTACTACCTAACAAACCACTTCTCTGAGTTTCTCCGTGTGATGGCATTGTGAATACATGCTGCTTGCAGAAGGGCCTGAAATAAGGATCGTGAAGCCGCACACTTTGCTAGAAAAGTGCTGGAAGAGTGGGTCCACCAGGAGAAGTGAGTTACAGTCTGTCCTGCTTCTGTTGCCCACGGCTGTGGTCTCCAGCCAACCAAAAGACCCCTGGTTTTGCTGTGAAGATGATCTCTCATTGTCCCAGTGCAGAAAGAACAGACCATGGACTACACCAGGAAGCTCGTGGCTCCCATGAAATCGGTGACATTTAGGTCCTCAAATAACTTTAAAAAATCTCACCTAAGTTGTCCTTAACAAAAGAATTTGGATGGTTTTGAAGAACTGTCATCAGGAGCTTAAAATCCCATTTCAGTTTCTGTAGCAGTTGGGGAGTGATTTATACAAGAAATGTCACTGCTGTAGGGAGCATTTTTAAGTAAAGAGGCTGCCTACTATAATAGACTTTTGCAAAGATGAACTTCAAATATAAATCCTTATAATAGAGGGGATAAGTATTTATATAAATTCTTTCTCAGATGTCTAGGTGGTTAATAAATCTAACTCTGTGGTATTAACATCAGAGGGTATTGATCCTTCTACTTTGGAGGCTATATATTTGCATTGATTTTCCTTTTTGCCCTTTTTGTTTGTGTGCTTGTGACTCTAGCTAGGGGGGTCTGTTTGACTATCATTTAACAGTTTTCAAATAAAAATTTGAATCCAGAGTCTGTCCAAGACATATAATGTGTTCATTTTAGAATATTAATTTGATCCTATGACTTGTTTTTTCTTGCAGTGAAGAGTATCACCTGCCATAAATTTATTAGTAAATTTTATTTATTTCTTACTTCTTTGTTGTATATAACTGTGAAAAATTTTAGTATAACATCTGGTCTACCGAAAGGTAGGAAAATGATAACCTAATCAGTATACCATACCTTTCAGTCCTTTTTTTAATGTAGATAAACATGTGCTGCATAATGATAAGACATTTTGGGAAATAATTGATCAATTAGACCTTTTTTTTTTTCCTGATTGAAACATGTTTATATGTATGATATAGGATCTGGAAATTATTATCACAGCAGTGAAAGTTATGCCACTTATGCAGATGATGTACTGCTGCAATCCTAAGCATTGCCATTGTGTCATGTAGCTCGAGGCTCTTATAAATGACTTTGAAATGATAAAATCACTGTTCTGCTGTATTACAGGAACTAAAGTGAGACCCCAGTGGTTTCCATGCAAATCATCTCTTGTGAGAAATTTGTCAGTGTCAAAGTTAAGTCTGTTGAAATCGATGTCCTTCAAATGAAAGTTTCATTAAATGCTTTTTATTACACATAATGGCCTATTTTACAAGTGTCTAATCTAAAGATATAAGGAGAACTAAGTTATAAGAAAATATATCTGGTCATAAACAGCCCGCTGATAACCACATTTTCTAATATATCCGTTTATAAGGAAATCTAGAATAAAAGTTCTTATTGCTTGCCACACAATGGATTGCATTTCTAATAGTCTTTCATTTTTACAAGCAGAGACTTGCCATTGCCTCAAGAGGAATTCTTTTCACCCTGCACAAGCAAAGAGGATTTAGAAGATTCAACAGACAGACAAGAACAAAAATTTACATTGATGCAGATCTTGTGTTAAGAATTGTGGTGAAGGGTGCTTCAAGATAGGAAAGTGAGATTTGTGGAATGAGATTACAGATGTTTCCCACATCTCCACTGGCAATTGGATGTACCCTATTCTGAAGTATATTTAAGATCAACCTGTACAAACTGGCTAATTTATGTTGGGTTCATGCAGGTGGATTGCAGTTAACTACAGGTAACGTGAACTGTGACTGACATTTATGGTGTATAATTAAGGGACACAGTGAAGAATTACCTTGTGCTGTTAAGAGGCTGAGTGTTGTCTCACTCAACCTGCTCTCTCACATTAAACAATGAATACATACATTGTTTCTCTATGCTATTTCCCTTTGGAGTGTGATCAACTTCCACAGGATAAGATGTTACTCAAAATCTTCTGACTATATGTCACCTTCAGATAGCCCTTTTGGCTAAAAGGCATTACATGTCCACATAAATTTTCATCTAGTCTCAAAGGTTTTCCAGTCTTTTTAAGGGCTCCTCTACTCTATTAGCTGTCACTTAGATTCAGTATACCTTAACTGCCACCCTATATGAAGTTTCTTATCTTTCTTTCTTTTGCATATCTTTCAGCTCAGGGAAGCCCTCAGCACATCCCATTTCTTCTTGCTTCCTAGAATCCACTCTGAGTGGCTGATCCCAAGAAAGTCCATTGCAAATGCCTTTCAGGATGATTTTTGGTTGTTCTGATCCCCAAGATTACCTTCCCATCTGGTATTGTTTCATTTGTTTCCTTTAAAGGAAGTTATTCCTGGCATCTATTAGATGATCCCCCAGCTCTCTTACAGAACCAATTGACTCCATAAGAGAAAATTACTGATCTTTTGACAGACAGAGGGAATGCAGAAGAGAAGATCGATAAGAGTGCATCAACACAAATTTTAAAACCACTGCTAAGAGTTGCAAATGATATTGATATTGGCTGGATATCTTTTGGACTGATATGCCAATTTAACTTCTTGGATTTAGTAAAGAACTGATTGAAATGATATGCCCTTTGATATCCTGAAGGCCAAACAGATGATCTAATGATTCAGTCAGGTCTTAAAATATATGTAAGGAGATATTTGACTTGATAAAAGTCTGTAGTCTCCAGATGATGCTTTATATATATGTATATAAACACATCTATTTATATGTATAATCATGTATCTATAACACCATCAATTTTATTTGCATTTTATCTATTATATACCCCAAATTTCACCTCAAAGAAAAGGCTGAAAAAAATATGTCTATACACTTGTTCTCCTGGTTGCTGTAGCTTATATTGCAGCTCTTCACTTGTGTCCACATCAGTAACTGAGATGATAAAAGATATCTCAGTTCCGTGAGACACAGAGGGCTCATTAGCCGAGGCACCATTCGTATGTCTGGTGGCATCCATTTATTTTAACAGCTTTACCTATTGCTCACTGAAATGAATTAAATTACTTACAAAACCAAAACAACAAATCAGTGGCAATTGTTCTTTAAAAAATCCTTCCTCAGCGAGCAAGAAACACAATAGGAATCAACGATGTAGTTCATCCTCTGGTCTCAACACAGTTCGAAACTAAGCATCTCTCTCTGATTTCTAAGAGTGTACAGTGCAGCTATTCTCTCGTTCCATAAATTCAAGAGGAGTATTAGCGTAAAACTTTACTGTGAACATAATTAATGGCCCTTCTTATTTCACCATCTCATTCAATCAGTTATTTTATTATAGTAATGTGAGCATTATCTTTTATGAGTGGTATTTATTAAATACAAATTAAAGTGGCACAGTAAATCTTTTCTGCTCACTTTTCCTATGCTTACCTTTACAGTGATGTGTGAAAATGTTGAAAGCTGTTTTGTATCAGCATTTTGTCTTTTGAAACTCTAATGAGAAAATAAATTTTTGGAAGCCATATTTTTAAGAGGAAACACATGCACAAAACCAAATTATTGTAGAGAAATCAGAGACTACAGACAAACTCACCTGGCAGGTAGAAAGAAGCTGGCTGAACAAACATATTGGATCATATGAGTTCACAGAGCAGTTAACACGCACCGAGTGCTTTTTGGAATCTGCACATATACTCAGTGTCATCCTGCCACTGGCTGCTACACAGCTGAGCCTTAAGCTCATTTTCTTTTCTAAATTCCATCTTCTAATTCACCCTTTGTGTCCTTATACCTACTAATGAGATAACACTAGGTCTGCCTGACTCATGGTCTGGGGGGAGTGTATACCACCCACACACCTTTCCTTAAGTCAACACATGAGGACAGCAATATTTCAAACAGAACCTTTTTATTCAGCTTGGCATTACATGTTATTCAGCTCTTAAAATATAACTGCAAAAATGGTGCTATGGGATTCCACATTTATCATCTCTTGATGGCTTGTATATCTAATGAGATCAGACGGTTGTCATAAATGCCAATTCTGCAAACTCCACCTGAGAACCAAAAGTCGAGCACTGTTTTTTCTGGCTTATGCATTATGACCTAAGGTATGGATTACTACAGAGTTTTCTTAGCAATTCTCTCGAAGGTAAGAACAAAGACCTTGAAGGGGGACCCACAACTGCTGAGCCTGTTCTCTAGTGTTGACTGGATGGGGTATCATGCAATGCTTTCCATAAATGGATTTTTCAGAATCCCACTGTTATGATCAGGAGAAGTATTTCAGAAAGAATTCCTGCCAAACTATATTCATGACCAGCTTAAAACAATTTGTTCTTGTGTTAACTTTGTCCTCTGTTTCATATAAACGTTTTATTTTCCAGGTGCTGAGCAGAGCATGACTCCTCCATATCATAGGCCAAGATCCAAACCAAGGCTTTGGCTCTTTGACCCTTCTTACCAATGCTTGTTGGGTCCAATTAGCACACAGTCAAGCACAGGCCCAGTTGGGAGGCAACAGCTAACAGCTGAGAAACAACAAGGAACAGATTTTTAAATTACCACGTGGAACCCATTTACCTCCTCCCTGCTGGGATCAGCTTCTGATTCAATGAGCAATTCTCTCTTACTGTTATGGCCTAAATTAACTCCTGTGACTTTGTCTTGAAACAAAGAAAAAATGCTCAAGTTATCAGTTAGTATTAGCCAGAAGGAAGCAAAGCACAGCTCCACCCGTCATACAGAATCCCATTGTAACAGCATTCATAGTAAGCAAATGGGCAATAAGGACACAGCCATATATGCAATGAAACAACCAAAAAAAAAAAATTATCCCAGAAGAAAGGATCTTCAGTGCTCATATTGTCATCTGCAGCATTCTGTGGTCACCTTTCTTGTCCCTGTGAATGTGGTTGAGCATAGGGAACTACCATCTAGTCAGACTTGCCTCAGTCCCTGGAAAGGTGATGGAGCACCATGTCTACCCACATTTGGAGTGATGTGTCCAGTTCTGGGCTCCTCAGCACAAGAGAGACATGGAGTTCCTGGAGCAGGTCCAGCAGAGAGCAACAAAGATGATTAAGGGACTGGATCTCCCTTACAAGGAAAGGCTGAGGGAGCTGGGCCTGTTCAGCCTTAAGGGAAGATGACTGAGGAAGGACCTCATCAAAGTCTATGAGTATCTGAAGGGAGGGTGCCAAGAGGATGGAGCCAGGCTCTGCTCAGTTGTGCCAAGTAATAGGACAAGAGACAATGAGCAGAAACTGATGCCCAAGATGTTCCACCTGAATATCAGGAAGAACTTCTTTACTGTGCAGTGACCATGCACTGCAACAGTATGCCCAGAGAGGCTGTGGAGTCTCCCTCACTGTAGATAATCAAGAACCATCTGGATGTAATCCTGTGCCATGTGCTCTAGGATGGCCCTACTTGAGCAGGGAGGTTGGACCAGATAACCCACTGTGGTCCCTTCCAACCAGACTTATTCTGTGATTCTGTTATAGTATGAAATGTAGCCTTACCAGAGCATTCCACAATAACATAGCTGTGCTTGAATTTAGGAGGGTGTTTTCCTTGGTCTACTACTTTTGTGGATCACTTTCATCCTAGAATTAGATAATGTACCTAGGTTTTTCTATTTCATATTTCCTTCTGATAACAGTGAACTTCTGGCAAAATGTTATTTTTCTAGACCTCGGGTTCCTTGTGCACTGCCTCATTTACTCTAATCTCCTCTTTATGTCTTTGTTATTCTTTCAGGGTATAAAAGCATAACCCTTTGTGGACTAGATCTAACCACAGTCTGATCAAACAACGGGAGCTAGATCCTTTGCAAATGTGTTGGGGTTCTGCTCATGTATGAGAGTCTCTCCTTTCCTCATTCGGTATATCAAACCTGCAGATATTTGGTTATATAGCTTTGGATCACATGAGGCATACATCCCATCAGCCTGGACTGAGGACAGGGCAAGCTGTCCTTTTGCTGTAAAAAGCTGATTCAGACAGACTCTGTGATGATTAGGTTTGTAGCATTAGCAAATTTCACCTGTGAAATTGATTTCAAAAGTAATGTCTGTGGGAGTCCACAGGTAGCCTTTCTGCAGACTGGTAATTCCCTCTTGAAACAAACAATTCACTTGTCTTCTTTATTCTAGCTATTCTCCACCTTCTAGTTCTTGTACTGATTCCCATTTTATCTAGCCTAACTAATAATGTCCCATGTGGGACTATATTAAATGATTTGCTGAATTTGAGGTAGATTAGATCTTTTGTTTATAAGATCAGTTAGCTTATCAGGGACAGCTATCATACTAGTCTGGCACAGACAATGTTTGCTAAGCTGTCCCATTTTCCTTATTTATCACTTTCCTTCATTTAACTGCTTTTTGTTTGCTGGTGTTTAAGAGCATTGCAGCCCTTAGCTCAGCAGTTCAGCATTCATCAACATGCTGTATGAGCTATACCTGTTTTGTTCCACTCATAAAAACATTCCTCAGACTCCACAAGTCTAGTTAAAACTCCCTGCTGCTAGACTTGTAATGCTGGGCCAGATGTATGTTATCTGGTCCTTCAAGACTGTGATAGCATTGCATTTTTTGAGTGTTTCTTCTACAGTAATTTATTATTTCCATAGCATCACTGGTCATCCTGCCTTTGTTCTCTGCATTCAAGACCATTATTGTTCCATTATCTTTATTGAAGATTGAAGCAATTCAGTTTTTGTGCCATCACAAGGTTGTCTGAATCTCTACCGATCCAGACTGCAGATGGCTGCAACCTTTTAGAACTGCTGTCCTTTTATTCATGTGGCAGAAGAAAATTTTTCCCCATTCGTTCCAGTTTCATTACAGATAAGTGAATCCAGATCCGCAAAGCAAGCAGGAGTTCACAGGGCTGAGGATGATATTCTTGTGAGCTAAAAAAAATCTGAAACCTTGATAACTGCAGGGTGAAGACTCCTCACAGAAATTGTGCTGCTTTTGCTGTCACATCTCATTATTACATTTAAGCTGATGTCTTTGAGCCACAAACAGATAGAGAGTCAGCTGTATATCAGAGACAGATACAGAGTCAGCAGCAGAGTGATGTTGATTAGAACATGATAAAACATCAGGGAAAAGACATTAGAGAGAAAAGCAGCAAGAAAAATTTGGATAATAAACCATTCATGTAATTCTATGTATGAGATAAAGCAAGTCCACGGCAGAACCAGCAACAGAGGTTGGGCTGCCAATATAAGTTCATGTTCACCACTTCACAGTACTGCTTCTTCTGAGTCTGTTACATCAGTCTTGGTTAAAACTTACAATGGAAAGAGGCATGAGAGCAGGGTATGCATAAAGGTGGGGCTGTCAGAGCAGCTGTCCTGATTTGTACACCTTGCAATGACACATCTTGAGGGCTTTGCACAAGTCCGTGTCAGTGGTCACAGTGGCGAGAGGGGGTGATACTTTCTCAGACAGAGCAAAACAGCATAAAAAGCTTTCCCTCCTTAGTTTCATAGTCATTGACACTCACCCTATTGCCCCTGTGCTCTTCTTTTCTGGTGCCCAGACCACAAAGCCACAATTATTTGGTTTATGGATAGCTTATGCTCAGACCTTCCTAGTTGCTCTGCACCCTTATCAAAGCTAACTGAAAGCACCTCCCTAAGCTTCAGGCTTTTGTTGTGGCCTTTGGATATAATTTGAAGATGAAGGGCTTTGTTTGTTTGTTCCCTTTAAAGCTAATTCTGCCTGTGCTGTTGCTACTGACCCGACCCCCTCCGTACTGCGGGAATCCCTAAGTGGCACAGCACTCTCTGATCTTTCTCAGAGGGCTTGTATGTCTCCTATGAAACGATGCACTTACTAATAAACATGAGACTTAATTTGAACTTCAAATACTAGGAAAAGAAACCATTCCCAGACTGTAAAAGCGAGAGAGGATTAAACGGGACAGTATCCTAATGGAGCAGAGGCAGGCCTCAGTAATTAGAGAGATGCAAGGCCTCGGGTGTCACAGCACAACAGAACAGCGTCTCCAGAGGTTGCTTCCCCATACAAAATAGGATGCAGTGTTAATAAAAAATGTGAGGCTTAATTAGGATCACAAATACTGGGAGAAGAAATCAACTCCCAGGCTGTATAATTATAAAAACATTAGAAGCTCAAATACTTAAAAAGTAACAGAAATTGTGGAGTGTTTTTTCCAGACTTGCATGGACACAACATACTGTCAATAACTGCAAGATTCTGAATGATTTTTGGCTTATTTGACACTGTCTTGGTTGGGGCTAAATGAAGAGCTTTCAATCATGGTCATGTTTCTCTTCAGCTCAAAGGACAGAAGCAGGCTCCTGTAGCCCACTTGTCAGCATGTGTGTGTCACTGGGGAGCGATAACCTTTACAGCAAAGTCAGTCTTTCTGAAAAGTGGAAAATAAGATGTCTGAAAAGCAAACCCTGCCTAAGCCTCTGATTTTTATTGTAAAATATCTTCTCATGCTTTCACCAATTTATGGCAGTCTGGGAGAAAATCAAAACAAATTTGCAGAGATTTTCGTTAGCCTGAAAATCTTCAAAGAGAAGAAGAGTACATAGGAATTCTAGAAGAGAAGAACCTATGAGGTCAAACTCAAGGCTGATACTTGCAGTGAGGAAATGAACATTATAAATAATGCAGGCATTGATCTACATGTCACTAACAGTTAAGCTTGTTTCTCAAAAAGGACTTGTATTTCTACCTCACAAGTGTATTCAAAGCAGTTTTTAAGCAATTTTGTTGCTTTTCTCCATCTGCGTCTGAGAAGCCGTGGGATGTTCAGGAAGGCTTTTGTAAGCAGAAGTAGCAAAATCTTCATGTGCCATAAGCATACGAAGGAGTCATATTCAGTCAGAACAAAGACTCATCTGGATTGTATCTTTTTTTCCTGATAATAGGTCTATTAAGATTGTCTCACTGTGGATACAATGGGGAAAAATACAAAAACATAGTAGGTAGGGGATGATCCTGCTCCAGTAAATTCTACCAGTCCCGATAAAGACTCATTATTTATCTTTTAAAAACACTATGCTTGAAACTCTTTTATGAGAAATTGTCAATTAATTTCATTTTTGCTTTCACAATATCCCATGACAGTGATATTGACATTTTAATTGCACTTCATAAAGAAAAAAAATAAAATCACGTTTTGTTTAAACATGTCTCACCACTTCTTCAGATGATTCTCTCCTTGTACTCAAGGAAATAAACAATAACCATTCGCTAATTACCTTCACAATTCTATTCTAATTAAAGACTTCATAATTTAATCATTCCTCCTTTAATTTTTTGGTTTTAAGTTGTAGTGTATTTATTCTGTCCTGGCATGAGATAACCAAAACTGCATGGTGTGATGCCAACATAGCAAAATCTCTTTGAAGTGACCAGATAAACAGCAAGTTCTGCCTGGGTTCTGACAATAGGCAGGTTTGGAAACTGAGTACTGGTCAAAAGCTGGGATTTTAAAAAGTGCTTAGTATGGCCTGTCCCATCTGAGATCCGTCATGATTCCTTCCTCCCTTTTGTGTTAGCAGAAGGGAGAAATTGAGCCATAATGCTTGAAAATCCAACTCTTTCCTTAAGGTTTTTATGGGAAGCCACTGAGATAAAAGGAATGACTGTAAAGGTACTCATAACTTTAATTTCCCATGACACAGTTATTGAGCCTGAATACACAGTTCATTGCTCATTCTAGTGCTAACTTCACAGAATGTTTGCAAAATTTCACCAAAGGGGTAAATTTATTGCCTGGAGAGCTAAAAAACTTCTTGAACCGAAACTGTTTACCAAACAAGAGGAATACACTGAGAACTTGGGAGAATTATGCGAGAAATCTCTGCAGGATACCTAATGCAATGCTATCACACCGATATTTTTCAGAGCTGCCATCACAATGGGCCATAAACACTCGTTGTTGCCTACTGTAGGGCTTTAGCAACCTGAGGCACATTAGTGGGCTTTCTGAGGGTTATTTTAGGGCAATCTCAAACTGTGGATATTTCAAAAGCGACCAAAATTTTTGGCCATGATGACACAGATTATTTTGTCTCCCTGATTATTCCACTGGGAGGAATTCATGGTGAATTCATGAGCCTAGGCCATTCAAAACCATAGCAACGTTGGCTGTGTGTTGCAAGTCAGCAGCTCACTGTTTCAAACATGAAGGAAATGTTCCTCGGCCCATCACCGTCTTTGTAACTGTAATTGCAAAGACATCTGAGTTGATGAGACCAAAGTCACATCACTCTAGTGTTGCCTTAAAGCACTGTTGCTGTAGGATCTTCACAGAGAAAAGCAAGTCAAAGTGGTGGGACTCTGCCATATTTAGAAGTAACAAATATACTTTTTAATTTTGTTGCTGTTTTCTGTAGCGGACATTTTCACTCAAATTATCCTTAATGGAAGCAAAATTGATTGAAGTGAGGTCATTAAGTGAATCCATTTGCAGTAAAATTTGTAAAAGAGAATATATCACAAAAGATAAGGTAAGTGCCATATTAGAGGCATAAGCTGAAAATAAACATTGGCCAGCATCAGTTTTAAATTACCAATAGAATCAGTGCTTGTATTTCAGATTTTTCTTGAGGTAAAAGTTCCAAAAGTGCATTTCAGAATTGACAAGACACCCAGCTGTGCAGGCAGGAGCATGCTGGAAGTACACTGGACTTTTTAAAAGGTTACATATGAAATAAATATGCTTAAAATAATTTAATAATAATTAATAATATCATATTTAAATAATGTATTAATTAAGATAAATTATTCTGCTTCTTACAACCCTCCACACCTCATCCTCTCTGTGGAAGTGGGGAGGAGGGGTCATGCCTTGTCTTAGCTCCATATGTCGATTTAAGCAAAATATGGCCTTAATGAGAACAAGGCATGTGTGCAGTTTTAAAATAGCTCATCAGGTGAGGTAACCCCCATAGGAATTCTGACAATTTAATACACATGAAAGTTGCAGTCTGTTTTGTGTTCCCTGGAACTTTACCTCAGATTTGTGCTAATTTGTCTGCTGTTATAAGTTATCAAAAAATTTCCCCTTAGTGAAAATACACTGAGAGTCTCCTGAGAAAGACAGAGATCCAAAAAGAATTTGATGCTTGATGACCCTGATAAGCACCTAAAACCTTTAAAAACTAGCTTGAAAGTGCTGAAACCTAGACAATGTCAGGAGAGGTGTCTGCCTGCATAGCTTGCCTCCAGGTGGAGTACCTTGTATGTGCCCTCTGCCGAGCCTCCCACTTGTCAAAGGCCCTTACCAACATCTTTGTGATTCAAAGGGTGCTCAAGTCTCTCTTATGCTTTCAAGGATTTGTAAAGATTCTGCATTAGCAAAGGGTAATCCAAGAAATGTCTGAAGTGAGAGATGTCCCAGTGAGAGATGTGCCTACCTCCTTAGACAAGCTAAAACTCTTGAGAGAAGGCAGTTTTTACGCATATTTCTTACTGTCAACTCATTGTCAGGGTTGGTTTAACTCCCTCAGCTGATTTTGCGCAGGGCAGATGAGTGTTGTCACCTCTAGGTAAAGCTGCTCTGAAGGTGGCAGGTCTTGCACAACAACTGCGTTGGCTGACTACAGCAACTGGGTCCAGCAGACTTATGGATGAATCCAGACAGTAATGGATGCTTCCCTACACAGAACAAAGCTAAAAATGCCTTTGAAGTACTACCTCTAACCTCAGGATGTCTGGTCTCCTTGGAGTTAAAAGGCTGTGTTTCTCTGGCATGATTTGAAACACCTACATTTAAACTTTTTGAGAGGAATTGTCCCCTGCATAGCACTCCATATTTGGAAAGGCATTCCAGAGTCTTGATTCTCCTTATTTTCAAGCTAATCTTTGTATTTAGGTGCATGTTAGGTTTGTTTATCAGAAATTTCAAGCCCTTTGACACTAAATGTGCTGGGCTTCTCTGTCAGGAGGGGTTTACCAATTCAGAATGGAAGGAAATTCAGTTTTTCTTTATTTCTACTAATATTCTATTTTTTAAAACGTAGTGAAATGTGACTAAATGTAAATAATTGTTTCCTTTTCACTTGAAAATGATACAAATCTAAAACTCATTGAACTACTAAAGGGTCTATGCATAAATGACATGGGTTATATCAAGGGCAATACACTGACTTTACTTTTTATTACTCAGATAGAATATGTACAAGCAAAGATTAGCAGCTGAAGCTAAACGTTTATAGATGTAAATAAAGTAATGAAAGAAATCACAGATTTTCACCTTTTTGACTGCTACCATTTATTTTCTAGCATCAATGCTCCAAATGGAAAATTGCATACTGTGGTGCATTATCTGTAATGTCTCTGGGGGCAAAAACTATGAAATTTTGTTTCTTTATCCAAAAAAATTTGTCTAAGTAGATGAAGAAGTGAAGACAGGGTCATTTTAACCAGATGCTCTACAGCATGAAAAACTGTGTGTGAAGCACTTGGCAGAAGCATTGGGGTAGAAACAGAGAGAAACAGTTTATTAAGACTCCCTGCTAGAGGTGTATAATTGCTATAATGTCGAGACTTTTGGGAAACATGGAGGCCAAAACCTGAGCTGCACAGTCATATTATGAAGCAGTTAAAAATAACAGCATGACCACCTCTAAATATAGAAAGAAAAATTCTGTTTCCTTGGGATGTAGCCATGCTTTTGGCCTTTGTATTGCAAAATGATTTTGACAAAGCCATGAACTTGGGAGACAGTATGTGCTGTGGATTAGCTGTAACTCTGTCTTATTACAAAGACAGCCAATGGTGATGTTTTTAAAACCATGCATTGTTGAAGTCAGCAAGAGTTTTACCACTCATTTCTTTAGAACTGAAAATATTTTAGGCCTACACTGAGCACTTTCAAAATCCCCCAATTGTTGTTTATGTTTTGAATAGAAAGAGTAACTTTTCAGATATGTGTCTGTTATATCCTTCCCTTCATACATAGACCCTCAGCTGAGAGCAGGAAGAATAAAAACTGACACTGTTTTATTTAGCCACCAAACTATGGAGTTTCCCAGTATTCTGTAGCCATAAAAATCTAGATACACTGATGACATGTTAAATTGTTTATGCACTGTAGGGGTGTGAACTTAGCATTTAAAAAGCAGGGTTAATTAAAATGAATATAATAAAATTAAAGTCTCCAGATTCTTCCTTAGCAATCAATAAATGAAATTCAATTGGCATGTTAATGAGTAGGAAAATTACACAGACAATAAGCATCAGCCACCTCAGATTAAAAAAAAAGACAAAATACTTTTAAATCTTACCTCTGTTTCTTCTTTGGAAAGGTCGTACTGGTGGTTTAGACTGCCTTTCTGATGCTGACACAAAGAAAAAAGATTAAATACATGAACCAGAGACTGTACTTATTCAATTGTAAAATATTATACAGAAGGAATGACACAGATTTGCAGAAATTCCTATACATGCTAAACATGGTGGGGCTTTATTGTATCTGACACTGTACACACATATTCTAAATGCTCTGAATGCTTTGCACTAGAAGAGCTGTCCTACTTAAACACATAACCATATGGTTAGGTAAACAGGATTGCCTCATTTAAGACAATGATTTTCAGCCTGTGCTGCCGGACACTTTGGAAACTGGTGACTTCTAAATTGACTTCAGAGAATAGCAAAGAAATGGGAGACTATAAATGCTGTTTAGTATTTTTCCCAGAGGTGGTATTTCTGAAAACACTGCAAATGACAAAGGCTGGAAATCACTGATTTAAGAACTTGTGTAAATGATTTTCTGTGATGGAATCAACTTGCTTAGCAGCCTGCTGAATTAAGCCTCATCTGCCAAAAACTGATACAGTGACACTTGTTATTTGCATTGTTTCTATAAACGTGCGTGCTACCCTGTGGCCAGTATAGTAGACACGGGCTAGACACTTTCATTTCCGTGTGAAATACCCAAGAACTGGTAGTAGCAAGCTGTTACAGAGGCTTTGCATTTACCTGCAGTACAAGATGAAACGTACATTTATAGGGAACGAAAGAATATTCACATATAAGATTTTTTTTTTAGAACGAATTAACAAGCTTTTGAACCTGGGAGAAGCATCAATTTCGAGGTGAAATTAAGTCAAACTGTGATTAGGAAATTCTTTGTTCATCTTTTGCAGTTTTCAGCTTCTTGATTGTTTTGCTTGTTTCCCAGAAACCCCTGGACCTGGCTACTGCTGAAGTTAGAAAGCTATGCTAATTCTCAAGGACACCAATTCTCAAGTAGAATTTCTGTGTTTCACTAAACAGCTTTAAGTGACTGGGCAGAGGGATCAGAGCTACTATTCACCTATTTTTTACACACTGGTGCTATGCAAACGTATATATAATAGACAAACTTCATTGCCAAAGCAAATGAGATTCATCTGAGCAAGTGTAGATATTTAGAGTGTGAGGATCTACACCTTCACTTACCATCCAAAGTAATTTTACTCAGTGAGGAAAAAGACAGTTCTGCAGAACAATTCACCATATCCCGGTCTTCGTGCTTAAAGAGGAGCAGAGGTGCTGCACCCTAACGAGCCTATTACTCACTTTGAGGTTAAAAGAGTGACAGGGTGACTCTCAAAAACATCTCACCCTCACTGTACTATGGCTTGCACAGAAAGCAGAGAAGGGATGGAAATTTACGTGCAAGTATATAAATAATTCTAATTGTAGTTACTAATATCCAGCAATAAAGAGAACTATAGGTGCAGATCTCAGTATCTCAGATCTCAGATCTCAGTAGTCTTCAGTGACTAAGAAGCTGTTACATGTACCGGGTTCTCCCTCACTTCTTTTCAGTATAATTTTGTGAATTTTTAAAAAAATCTTCAGTTCCAGTCTCTTCAGGAAGCAGGCATTGAAAGTAAACAGGTCTTGGGTGTGACCTGTTGTATTATTGCCACACCAGGTATATGAAGACAAATGACCTCTGGTTTGTCATTACCTAACTCCCAACAAGGAAAGTATAGAGTGCAACTTCCTAATGTGAGCACAACATAGGGAACATGCCTGCCTGTTCATTGCAATACACAGAAATCAAACCCGCCATAACACTCTTCTTCACACAAGACAGCTGCAAACAGACAATTCCCATCAGTTTGCAAATTCTTTGATCTGTTTAGGGTTTTGAATTGTATTCTGCTAATTTCCAGAGCTTTTATTATTCCTATCCGAACTCTATACAAAATCTAGTCTTTTCTGCTCCAAGTGATCATGTAAATTCCTAGCATTCAATCAATTCTAGAAACAGTGAGAAAAATCAAGCTGATGAGTCTTTGGAGCACTGGGGGCTCAAGGGGAATAAATTAATACTTTTAGAGTAATTCTCCTCAGCCAGCACCCTGGTGTGTCTGGATTTTGTTGAAATGGGAGAGCAAGGGAAGCATGTGAAATTATTACTCCTTAATATCCTAAGAAAAACAGTACCTTTGACACATATTCTGTTAAGAAATATTTTTATTTTATGACAATCTTCCACAGTGTTTTAACCAGGCTGAAGTATTCCCATTCAGCCGTGAATGGTCTTTCACTCACACCCTTTCCGTTTACTGTGCCAGTTAATTTTTCCCAGCATAGTTGCCTGCAGAGATGACCCTTGATTTCAAACACTGCTCCCAAACACAAACACAGCTGGATGTCAAAAGAAATCAGCCCAAAACAATATCTAACACATATTTGAAACCTCTACATATTTTGACTTGCATTTCGATGCCAGTCTCCACATCAGACCAAACAACATTTCAAGAAAACAGCAGTACTGAAAGACAGAATCATATTTCACTCACAGTAGGTTGTCCTGGACTTTTTTTGCCTATAAATATATTCTCTAACCTTTTGTGTGTAGGATCTGCTACACCACTAAAAATATTTTACAAGGAGTTGCACTACTGTCTATTTCAAGAACTAAACAGTGCAGTTTCTCTGAATTTATTTCTTTGGGTAGTTAATTTCAGCAACGTCATTGAGCTGACTTGTTTCCTTTTGTTTTTTTAAGTTTTAGTAGGAAAATTTCTACCAATTTTTCTGTCTTTTAAATCCATACCTGAACTCTGACCTAAGCCTTTTCAAGACGGAAGCTAAAAGATAAGACTGCATGGTGAGTTAGAATGAATGGGTATCTCTTCAGAGAGAAACCTTACAAACTTAAAGGTCACAAAAGCCTTGGTCCCAGAGAAGCTTATATTTAATCTTGGAATTGTACTCGGCAAAGAGAATGAAATACAAGAATAAGCAAGTCTAGATTTTCCATTCCACTGTGTGTGTTCAACTCTTCTGCCTTATTCCCAAGAGTAAACTAAGAAAACTCCTATGTTTGTTTGATTGTTTGTTTGTTTGTTTTACTGGGAATATATTAGCCCCTTCCAATTTACCTCCTACCACTGCAGTTCCTTGACGGCTGACATTGTAGCCTGGCAAGCCTTTCCTTAGCTTTTTTTATAGCTAAGAGCATAGAAAAAGCTCTCCTGAATCATCAACACCACCTCCATGATGTGGTGAGCAGACATAGAATATGATCTCTCAGGGCAGGAGCACTGTTTGCATTAGTGAAGTCACATGTCCTCATTGCTCTGTCAAAAGACTCTCCCAGAACATGAACATCATTCTGTTTTCAGGCATAAGTGTATTCATGGCCTGTTTATGCCTGCTTTCTCATGAACTGATGAGTCTCTCTCTTCACTGATATTTGCACCCTGGCCAGCTTTTTGTCTTCTAAGGTGAACAAAATGAGCTTCTTTAATCTCTTGTCATGATAAGGAAGTCTCACTACTTTCAATGAATTTATTAGCCCTGATCCCACATGGTCAAAAGTAATTGCATTTTCTTGGATGCTGGGTGAGCTCTCAGCAAGCACTTTTACAATGGTATAAACACACTTTCTCAAGAGGCACTTCTCCAGGTGATGCACCCCTGGATGCCCTCTCTGTGTGAGTGGTAACATTGCGCCAGCAATTCATTTTCCCTGCTGTCTTGTTTGCCTTATGTGATGACCCTTCAGCTCACGGTGAAAGTTATGATTAGTTCACTTCTTTGAAGCACCCAGGTTTTCTTTCTTTCTGTGAGATATTATGCTTTTTCTCTGTACAAAAAATATCTTCTATATCTGAGCTATTATTACATCCACACTTTTGCATTCTGCTCAATAATAATAATTTGAAGGAGGGCTCGAGTCTAAACTGTGATGAACTCTACCTATAATCTTTCTCTAGATGAACAGTTCCTCTTTCATGAACAACCAATTTTCATTTACACAACAAATTGTTATTTGCACTTTCACCTCTTCTCTAACTTTACAATTTCTACCTTCTCCAGCTAATATAATTTTTCCTGCTGTATTGAATCAAAGGATTCACCAAAGTACAAATCTTCAGACGTATTTTTTTTTTTTTTTTTTTAGAGAAGGAAAGTCTAGCAGTCTAACCCGATACAATATTGTTTTAGCAGTGTTTAATCTTCCATGTTGCCTCCATGCCTTATTTTTGTTCTTTATCCAACACTTGATCAATATCTTCTGTATTTTGCAGTAGAGATCATCTGGCCAAACTTCTGCTTTATTTGCAGTTCTGCCATAGTAACATGGAAAGGGGTCAATAAGCAAGAGAAGGCTATGAAGCTTTAATCCCCTCCACATGTCCTTCATTTATATCCTATTCAGATTCAAAGGAGTGCTGGTAAGAGGAAGACTATGGCAGCACAATATCACCGAGATTTTTCCTCCTCCTAGAGCATATTGGTTTTTTTATCAGTAAGCCACGAGCAAATGTTAAAATGCATTCTGAAATAAAGAAAGCTTTAAGCAAGAGTTTGAGCTTGGTACTTTCAAAATAAATCCTTACATGGTAAAAGAAGATAGGATTGACCATTTTCCAAACAGATTCACTTCTCAGCTTTTATCATGAATTATGAACCAGATCCATGTTCAAGTATATGTGAAGTTCTTGCTACATCTGAATTCTGCATTATAGATTTTGAAGTCATAACATTATTATTTATTTTATAGTTATTTTTATTTTGCTTTTAATCCTTATTTATATGGTGTGAAAAGATCAGGAACGAGCATTTGATTGAGTCAGGAGTAAACCATTATTTAGGTAAACAGATAGTAAACTATTAATAGTAGACAAATTTACTCCATGCCAGAGTGAACATCTTTATTGATCACAAACATTACAATAAGACTTTGCATATAAAACACATGAATCAAAGTGTGCTATTGTGCTTTGCAAGCCTTAAATTATAGTAAACTTTTCCAGGAACTGTGTGGTTCTTTAGTGAAAGGTAATACAATATGATTAATCATCAAAATGAACAGCTTAGCTTTGTATAGCTTTTAGTGTGTATAAAATGCATGCATCAAACAAAGAGAAGTCTTTGTAAAAGCATACATTGAAAATAAGGTTAGAAAACCAGAGATGGTGTTTTATCTGTGATACACCATGCTGTTGAGAGACTCCAATTTCAATAACCACATCTCAGCGTAAAAAAAGGGGCTCTACTTTATTTTTCTACTACCCTCAGAAGGCCTCACTGAATTTCTGGTCTTCATCTGTATTCCAGACACATACTTTCAGAATTTTTGAGATGTCTGAATGTTGTTTGATTTGCATCCAACTTGCTGACACAGCCCCAGTTTTGTTGCAGATCAAATAATCTAGCTTTTTGGAGGCAAGTGATTAAGAATTCTTTTAGATGATTTATACAGTCCTGAATAAACCCATTTTATTTGTCTTGTCATAACTAGCTTTAGTTTTCTGTCCTGCTAGTAAAAAGCTTAGTGCTTGTTTATTGTACTGCTGTAATGTCAACAACCTAATCTACTTTAAAGAGTAAAGTCAATATTGTATTTTATTAAAATAAATGTGAGGTTTAATTATATGTTTCAGTTAACCTTGGATTTGTGTTAGCTTTTATTATTTTCCATAAGTAAATCTTTATTCAAAGCCCTTATGTCCTTTTTCTGTCCATGTTGAAGGAGTGTGTCTTGCAGGGCTGTTTGCAAGGGGCATATCCACTTTTCCACTCTGGTTCTGTGGGCTTTGTGGATGTAGTAGCTGTCCTAGGACTAATAACCACTTTAATTCATAAAAAAATGTACGCGGCATTGAGCCATTACTCTCTCTCTCTGCATTGGATCTCTGGAGTAATTTGGGAATCCTTGGGCTACCCTTGGCTGCCCCATGGGGTTGATTGGGATGACACAGGACCTACAGGGACAGCCGTATGATAGCTGAAGGTTGAACTGGCAAACAAATCAAATTCCCCCTTCAAAATGGAGCCACATTAAATGCACAAATAATTATTTGAATATCCATCTCAAGACGAAATAATCACAAACCAAATGTGTCCTACCAAATGTTGGCTTCCAGGTTACCGAGTCTATCTGTAACATGATGAGGGATAAGGTATATATGTTCCAGGTTCTGCTCCCTTATCATTTGAACCTGGAGTTGAATTTAATCCTTCAACAGAAGCATAACAGAAATGTCAGAAGCAAGACCTGTGAAGAGAGTTTTTACTGCTGCAGCTATGGAATATTCAGTGGAGTAGAGAAAAGCACAGTTTACTTTTTGTTGAAGACAAACCTGAATATCTATAGTTAGACTTTTTTCTTGTTCTTTTAAAAATTATTTTAAATTTGTTTCTGTCATCATAAACACGTTTAAAAAGGGAATGATGAAGTAGTCTTTTGTTCTTATAAATTCACCTTAATCTATAGTTTAGATCTAGGCACTTGAAAAATTCGAATTTTTGGAAAGCAATTACTTTCTTCTCAAATTAAAAAACTTCAAAAACAGATAGGCTTTCATCTACAAGTACAAAAAACTTACAGAAAATTTAAAAATTTTTACAAACTTCACATTAGCCTGATTTTCAAGGAATGATGAGGCCAGAATTCTCATAAGCACAGGTTACATTGATTCAGCAGGGATAAAGCAAGGTCTTGAAAAGAAAGTTCATGTATTATGAAATGGAAGGGGTTCAGAAAGGGTAGCAAAGCATTTAACAACACCTCATCCTTTATTTCCATGTTTTCACTTCTTCACAGTTTCTGAGGTACTGCTATCAAGTATGCAATCAAATATAATCTCTTAAGTTTTGTCAGTTCAAATTATCTTTCCACCATCAAATTGTTAGTGTCAGCAAGATATTGATTCAAGACAAATTTCCCTCGCCCAATTAAGATGATTTTTCTGGAGGAACATGAACTGGTCAATATTGTCTATGAATAGATTCCCTCCAGCCTCATTCAGACCCTGAGACCCATTTAATCTAGTAAATGAATGCACACAGACAAGGTATTAGCTATTAATTAATTTTGATGACAGTCCTGTATTCATCTTTTGTTTTGCAGTAAAAGAAATTCCCTCACCTCCAAAAGGAGGGGTTTTCAGCCTAGCAGGATAAAAATCACCCCTGCACAGCATATATAAAGTCTCTTCGAAGCAGCAAAAATTGGCCTGTGTGGGTTTGAGGATACTTTACTAAACTGACTAGCAAAAGTGAATGAGAAAAATCAAAATGGATACCTAATAGCTAGGAAAAAATCCCCATGTCCCACTGGTGATCACTTTATGCCCTATAGCATGAGAGTTGATTATCCTTATCATAATGGCAACATACATAATGACAAATGTTATTAGTGATCATAAAATTATCCAACCCTTTAGAATTTCTGCCACAGTATTTAAATCAAATACCTCCTTCAACGATTAAACCCAAATTGCTGAATATGGATTGCATACAGATGTGTATCTCTTTTTTTCATTCTAAAGTCACTTCCAATTTAATTTAACCATGATTTTCCCTGTGCACCATATCTTTCATAATTTTCTCAGTAAGTCCCCTAATTTCTCATTATGCAGATAAGTGATTCCAACCTTTGGGACACCTCTATTTATGCTCTCTCTATTGCCATTTATTTTGCCCCATGGTGATTTTGTAATTTCAGGTATGTTTTTCCTAGTGTTGGGTGACTACATTTGGATTAAGAACTACAGAAGTAGACTATTCCTTAATGCTTTTTAGTGTAGATGACATTTTTTTGGCTTTACAGATTTTATTCTGTTTCAGCGCACTTGCCAAGTTATTCACAGTAATTTTCTTCAGAAAATCCCATAAGAATAAAATATACATATGAAAAACTTTGTCTGCTTTGTCTGTTATTACATGTCACAATCTTTTGGTCTTTCTATACCAAAATAAAAAATTAATACTTTGGTGTCAGGAGGTTGAGTTTGTTTCAAATAATTTCTACTACTATTTTTCCCTCTCTGATAATTTAAAAGAATGAAGTGATCCCAACTTCTTGTTTGTTTTTTTTTTTTTTTTTACATTTGGAGATGACTACTTTTATGATTTTCTTTTGTGGTACTTTTGATTCTTCTGTGACAATTAAAGCTGCTGACAATAGTATTGGCTATGCTATGCAGTGAAGACCATTACTTCATATGTAGTGTGTTCACAAGTGGAAAGACATTTTTCCTTCTCTTTTGATAATAAAATTTGCCACAGACAGTGAGCCAAAATTTTGATTGTGTGACTCAGTGCAGGTGCTCCAAGGCCAGTGTTGCTGTGTTCTTGAGTTCAGTAGGGAATAGGTCCTGGTGAGTCCTCCGGTGAATGTGGAGAAAAAGGTGGATAGAATTCAAAGCATTTTATTTCATGAATAAGATGTCACAGGCCAATATGGTTGTTGATCTGTCTTCTCTTGGGGCCATCATGGTCATATACTTTCTGGAATAACTTTATGTCTTTCACAAATGTATGCAGACCAGACCACTGTTGAGAAGTCACAAATGCTGGATGAAATCACACAGTGGAGTGAGTCTGCAGGCGGAAAGCATTTTATCTGTTACATCACACTGAGATAAAGGTATATCCCATTTAATTTCTGTGTTTGAGTTTTCCTCCCTATCTTCTGGACGAGTTTTGAATTTTTTCCTGTTATTCAGGTAAAGTATTAGCTGTTGAAACCAGCTCCTTTGGTCTGATGTCACAAGAGGTCAGGCAGTTATTCAGGCATCAGTATTATGACTTTTTCAATTTTGAGATAAGTTTTTAAATGTAATTCAGTTAAACCAAAACAAGTCTATACAGACTTTCATGACTGTGATTCTGGTTTCCTGCATTCACTGGGAAAATAAAACACACTGTTTGTAGCTTGAGATGCTATGGCTGATCTGTATGAACAAAAAAGCAAAGCATTTTGAAAATGCGTGTGCTGAAAAGTGAGTCTGCAGAGAAAAGAACAGCACTGCAGGGTGCCCTGCTTACTTTGTCTTATTGACGTTATGTCAGATATGGTCAAAAGACAAGCAAAATGATAATTTTTCTAACCACTGCCACTATGGAAGCTAAAAGCCAAAACATGATCTTCCTGGCTCATGAATCAATAACAGCAATAAAGTATTTACAGGTCATACTCTTCCCCCAGCTGCACCTGTATCATTAAATTGTGAAAAAATTCAGCCTTTGTTTAGATCTGAAGAAGACAGCTGGTCTGCTGCTACCGTTTCACCGAAATAACTGGAATTCAAGTGCTTTATACTAATTTACCTTGGGGAGTACAAATCCCTTGCCTTTCATGGGAAGGCTCAAAGGCTGAGTTGCACACATTCTCCCAGCAGACTTATGCAGGATTCAAAAGGATAACCTATTCTTTTTAAACCTTGTTGCAAACAGTTGTGTGACGTTGCACTGTTCTTTCATGTTCAGTGCTGGTCCTAGCATGTGCTTACATTTTGAGAAGGGTCTCCTATGTAAATCCCTCACTGATCTCACAGGCCTGGTCAGAGCCAGCTGGCGCTTTGAAGTTATTGGAGAGAAGGTGCTGGAGAAGTGCATGGTATTAATAGGTGCTACCATGAGGCCACATCAAACCCTATGGTGAAGATCTGCCTGTAGATATTTTACTGTCATTTGAGACACTTGGAGCAGCAGCAGCTAAAAGGTTTTATTCACACAAGTCTGGAATGAAAATTAATGGATAAGAAGTCTGTCATTCCAAAAGACCCAATTTTATTATAATGTTAGAGAAACTTCAGGAAATCCTCAAATCAATACATACAGCAGGACTACCTTCCATTCCTAACCATCGAGGGAAAAGGGATTTGCTGAATATATGTTCCTCTTTCATTGGGTCTATAAGAATTCTATTCTCTGAAAATGGGAAGAAGAGAATTTCAGGGTTATAATTAGATTTTGATTCTGTAGAAGTGAACTTTAGCGTATGGATTGCAATGAACTCCTCCTGACACTTAGAACAAAGTGCAGAGATGAACAATGCCATACCTGTTAAATAAAAGGTCAGATTCAAACCACAATTTAAGTGCCAGAAACAAGGCTTCCAAGAAATTGTCAACTGTTTATGTTCCAAATTTCAATCTTGGAAAGCCCATTCAGCTGCCTACTGACATTAGCAATTGAACTCTGCAGCGCCCCACTGCTAACGTGCCTCTGTGTACTCTGAGTCACAACGAAGGATCTCATGTGGGTACACAACCCGCTAACCCTTGGATAAGGCACTCATGGGATAGACACTGGGCTTTTGTCTCGAGTTTGTCACTGTACATTAAGGGTTACTGACTGAATCACCGAAAGAGTCTCCGGAGCAATGACCTGGCCGGCAGATCAAGATTTCTGGTGCTCTCCTGGGTGATGATTTCAACAGTCTCAGGCCTAAATTTTCTATCTTCGGAAGAAGTTCTCTGACTTTAGGCTGCTACTTTTAAAGTGGATGCTATGGTCACCCCCGACTCCTGTATTTTGAAACAGAACAGATCTGTGCTCTGCACTCGGAAAAACAGAAGAAAAGTTTGTCTCTTAGGAGTGACCCCTACTTCTGTTGCAAGAAGCACAGTGCTATCTACCTGAGAGAAAGGTGCTACAATAAATCCCTGCCCTCTGCAATCCTTTTTGGGCTTGTCTAGTGTCGTGGTACGCATTTTTCAAACCACCACATCTAGACAGTCCTCAGACCAGGGTATGACTCTGTTTGGGGAACACTATAACACATCAGGACACTGGGGACTTAAATCCTAACAATTCAACAAGTTTGATAAATCGCCTTTCCCAGCCTGTCTTCTGTTTTGCTATCAGGAAAATGAGTTAAATTATGTTGCTCTGCTATTACACTATTTAAATGCAATGATGACAATTATTGGAGAGCTTTGTCAAGGGGTGGGTGATACTATAGGCATACAATTTATATATGTACACTGTATATGTAAGATACAATACATACAATCTTTTACAAAATACTTCACAATGAAGTTCTGTTCTAGGTCAATTCCAGTATTTTTCTATGTATTGCTTTTTATTAGTAGTGTACATGTGACTGGAAAAAGGACATTTGAATGCATTGTCTTACTGGTTTTTGTGTAAAGTACACTCATTTTGCAGAAGAAAATTAAAATACATCTGTACTTGATTGTTAGATTGCCAGGTAGGCAATTTCTCCCAAGTTATGTTTTTCTTTCTCTCTTCTGCAGCCTTGGTTTCAATTCAAATTGTCAATCTAAAAAAAAAACCCTCCACTTTTCTCAATATTTGTTCCTGACCACACTGAAAGTGCAAGAAAACATTAAAAAATTCATGAGAAAGCATATTATGATGCTCCAAGCTGGCTTGTCTGGACAAAAGAATCCAAAGAGAGCGGTTATGTTTTAAATAAAGAGTCAACATTTTCTTTGCTAATTAAAACCAAACTACGGGATGATTCCTTGGCTGATGCACACTGTGATTATTGTGCAGAGCAATTTATACCGGGTTAATACTTCACTCTCGGATTCTTCTATTGATTTGTACATGCAAGAGAGACATTTCAAACAAATGTGTTCCCCTATAGTAACAAAGAATTAAAAATAGTCATTATAATTTTTCAAATTATTTTTGTCTGTCCTCAACTTATCTCAAAGGAATTTCTTTTAAAAATTTTGGAAGTTTTTATATCTCTTTAGGATTCTAAAATGGTTTAATCACACACAGTAGGTGTATGGGTCCTATCGGTATAGCAATGAATAAGAAAATATTTATGTTCTCTCACATTATCGTTTTTTCAGTAGATTCACTATTTTAGCATTTTTTTCCTTTGAATTTACTCTTTTGTATACATGAGTAGAATAATACTCAACAGATAAGAATGTTAGCACTATTACTTATACATTTATTACTATTATTATTGCTATTATTAACAATAACAACAATAATAATAATAATAGCTATTTCTGTTTATCAGGAGGATAAAGAGAAAAGTTTGTTTCAGGAAATGCACATTGCATGGAAATTTTAATTTTTTAATTGGTAGAATGATTTCTCTGTCTGTCACTTCTGGTTTTGAGGCTAGATTGTTCAAGGTTTCTGTTGTAACCCCTCTCTCTCCTCACATTTCCTTTTTAACTATAAATCTTACTCTTCTGCTATGCTTTCTTTCCTTCTGCTCTCTTTCTCTATTTATGTTCTTGTTTCTCATCTACTTAGCTAGAAGACCTAAAGAAATCACAATAGGTGCAGTCTGACTACAGCCCCTTTTAAATACACTTTTCTCTACAGAACCGAGAGGAGAAATTTAGTCAAACTTCTATAACTGCCCTTAATCCGGAGTGTAATGGCAATCTTTGAGCCTCTAACTGCCAGAAAATTTTAGATTTTCACAGAGAAGCAGATCATAATTTAATCATGAGATTGAGCAAAACTTTCACCACCTCTTTTGCTGTGTTAGTGTGACGGGGGTAAGCTTCAGGCCATCCTCAGAATGTATCAGCCAACATCAATACATACCTGTATCCTTCTTTACGTGGTAACTCAGCAAAATCTATTTGCCAGTTATCTCAAGGAAGATCTTCTGCCTTTGTTACCCCTAGCACTACCCTTTTGCTCATATTAGGATTGTTTCGACGGCAGTGTTCACATTTGCTCACTATAGACTGCACAATTTCAGTCATTCCCCTTCCTATTACTACCTTTTTCAGAAGTTTCAAAAGATTTTATTTTCCCCAGTGGGTGGCTTCATGTTCCTGCTGAGCTATCCCCTGAAGTCGGCTTACTTGTCAACCTTTTCATTTTGAAGGGGGAGCAATTTGTGGTACAAGTGTTATTGAAAGACATGATAATGAACAGTAGCTTATATTAAGAGACTTTTGTGTATTTTGGAGTTCAGTGGTCCAGCACTTCTGTCTGTTTAAATTAGCTTTTTATATCATGTTGCTCAAGCATTGCACAACTTGTGGACACCCACAAAACTATCCTGTGAAAATTGGTTTGTAGTCCTGTGAAGATATGGTTGCAGATCGCAAGCCATAAAACCTTAAGGATCTCCCTCTCTGCAGTTTATCATGCTTTGTCCTTAGCTCCAAAATTTGGAAGGTGCATAGTGATATTAGTAAAGCAGTCCACTCGGGCTGCACAGGTTCCCTGAGACTTCAGATTAATTGATTGAAGTGAACAGTCTTGCTGTTATTTCCCCACTCAGCCTACTGCCTTTGCATGGAATTGGTCCAGACACATTGTTCAGAGCTGGCTCATCTACACGTAGCATGACAATGTGCTGTGACTTTTAACTATTCCTGGAGTGGTTTGCTCCATATCATGTAAAAACTGAGCTCACGGTCTGTGGCTCCCACCACAGTACTGCAAGCATGAATCTATTCATTCCATATTTTTAGGTAGTAGGTATGAAAAATGATCAAATATATCTGGAGATTTTATATAATTGATAATTATTTATTCTGATCTCTACCAAACACCAACAAATGAATTTCCTGCCATTAAAGCAAGTAAGTGTGTCTGATGCTCCAGTTGATGGCCTCTAAAAAAAGACAGATATGCAATCAATAAAATGTTTCTTCTCTCTAAGTGAGGCTAGGATAAAGTGTCACCACACTGCACAAATCTTCACAATCTTTTCAGCTCAGACATGCCCTATTTATAGTAAAACAAAAGCAAATAGCACTGAAGCATCTACTTTCCTGAAAGATCACCAAGATGTTTATTTAGTCATTTAGACACTTCACCTGAGAAGATATAGGAATCACTTATTTGTCAGTAAATTAGAGGTAAAAGTGTTGGTAATGATAAATTTATTTCAGTATAAATCCTGCATACCCCTGAAGAGGATCTTTTTTTTTTTCATCCTATTTTTTATTTAGCTTTTTCTGAATTTTCAGCTTTTAGGCTTTAGATCAAAACAATTAAAGTTCCTTCCCTATGGAGGAGTGACAGGCACATTTTTATATTTACTGTTATTGAGAAGAAACTATTCCCTTTTTCATTATGCAAATAGAACCAGAAATAATTAGGAAGGATGGTAATAATATATGCAAATCCCAGCACTGACAATTTGTGAGATGTTCCTATTTTACGTGATAGCAAAGAGCCTTTGACTTTCAAAGCACATGAATACGGCATGCTTTGTAGAACTAAGAGGAAACAAATCTAGATGATACACTCAGTTACCTTCCTAAAATAAAAACAAAAGCAAAGAAAGGTGTCTCAAAATTCTTTTAAATTTAGTCACGGACAAGAACAGATCTTTTGTCAGATCTTGTTTCATTTCCTGGTAGCAGGTTGCTGCCACGTCGCACATTCCTTTTCTGCAAACTGGTGGAGAGTGAGCTTTTGCTTTCACGTCTTCTGAAAAGTTTCTCATAAATTATTCATACTACACATCTTCACAATTTTTGGCAAAAGTTGGTTCCGGTCATGTGGACAACTTTCATTTAGCATAAAAAATCCTCCTTTTCTTTCATGACTTATTTATGGGAGGAAAGCAATCAAAGTACTCTAAGCTTCTATTTTTCTGTACTGACCAAGGTAAGCTGTCTTTATCTTGCAGTTTGATTCTTTCTGAATATTTTGACTTCTCTTCCAGTCCGTATTGAATATGGAGGAATGAAAATTTTGTCCAAAATCCCAGCAGGAATATTTTTAGAGCCTTGTTGGTTTGCTGTAGCAGTTTCTGGAAATAGTGATCTAATATATTTTCCGCTCATTACTACCTGTTTCTAATGGCATTAGTGTGGTTGAACCTCACCTTTAACTGCACAAAGTTCATTTCTGTAACTGATAGGAGCCTTAAAACAGAGTGACAAACCCTGAGTGTCAGGCTCTTGGATGAAGAATATCTCTGTCATACACAGCTGAAGAGAGATGTCCAGAGGATGGGATTCCAGCATGGAAGTCTGACTGGGACCATGGCCATGTTGGGGCCCCGTATTACCTTGGTGCGTGGAATACACAGTTGTGTCCAAAGATCAGAAACTCAGTAAGAGACGTTGAAGAATCAGAAAACGTGTTATGGGAATGCTAGCTGGACAGATGCTGCTTCCATGTGAATCTCTCATATGTAGGCCTGACATGTAAGGAGCAAAAAAAGTGGTCCACAGTCACTCTCTCCAGTTCTCCCTCCATCCTTGTGTGGAGTGAGAGAATAAATAAAAATCAGGCTCACTCAGTTCACATACTTGAGAACTATCAGGATTTGGCTCCTTATCAGCATTGCTTTCTCTGAGCATACATAATTCATATAATTTTTTTGTCAAATCCCGAGTCCCTGAAGTATTAGTGCTCACTTTTTAAAAACTTATATGAACTCAAATTTGCATTTCCCATTTCACTCTTCCTCTCTAAGTACAATGTAATTCAGACCCATTTAACTGATATAAATTACATTTTAGAACTAGCTAGTTAATTATTCTAGAGATAGATATCTCAAAAAAGAAAAAAAAAAGATGGAGGAAAAGTAACAGATTGGATTCAATAGAATGTAGTCCCTATACTAAAAAGAAGCTGTAATTTTTAAGCCATCTTTAATAATAAAGTCAGCCCTTCTGGTGTAGCTTAGTTTTATGTCAAATAAAGCAGAGGGAAATAACATTTTTCAGGTTTGGTTAAATGAAAAATTGAAGTGTGGAAATACTATGTATGTACAGCTGAGTCAAAAAATCTTTTTCAGAATGTTCAGCAACAGTGCTAAACAAAAACAAATGAAAAAAATGTTGTGCTGTTAGGTGAACTTGACATGATTTGCTTTGTGTGGAATTTCTAACCTCTTTGTCTAACTTCAGTTTTCTTTTGATTTCAGGCACAGTTTGCAGGAGACCTATTTTTCTGAATTAAGGTCCAGAAAATTCACATGGCCACCAAGAGGTGCCTCCTCTTTATCTTTTTTTGAGATGACAAGCAGATCACAGCATCCAAGCGTGGTTCATCTCAGCCTTGTCAAATAACTTCCTGCATCTCCTGATGGACATGAGTGTTCAAGCAGCACATGTAACCTGGCTGTCGTGCTTGCAGCTAGACAGAAGCCTTCCAGGCTAACAATGCCCCATAGTGAATCTGCAGTCCTGGTCATTTACTTAGCTGTGTATTTCAAGCAGTTTGTGTCTAAAAAGATGAGTGCTAGTTACCATCACTGAGGCCATTATGGTTGCAAATGAGATTTCTATACTCCCACAAGAAGTTTAAATGCTTACTCTGGCTGATTTCAAGGGGAGCCCGGGATTTAACTTCTTTAGACAGTTTTGAAAATTCTGTCCTGCTTAATTAATGTCTGTTCAGTGCTTGTTAAAAATGTATATAAATGTGAAGAATTCTTGCTGTTCATAAAATATCTACGCAGCAGGTTGAAAGGTATTTATGAGAACCATATAGCAAAGATTTATGAAGAAGTGATCAGATGCTTGGATGTCAATCATTTTTTGCAAACGATTTACACACTGAAATAAAAATAGAAATCACAAAATAAGCACCTGAGACAAATAGTTCAAGTAGCTACAGTTGGACTCAAAAGCACCAAATGTTTAGCTGATATGGATAGGAAAAGTTGTTGTTTGGACTTAATGAAATTCAGTTTAAGATTACATTAAAAAAAATCAAAGAAAAAAATTTGAATCCCTAATTTCCTCAGCAGGGCTAAACAGTGGTTTAAGACTAAGGAGTTTTTCCTCATTAGTGATGTACAGCCCGAACTTCCCAAATGTATCAGTAGAAGGTGTTGAGTGCTCAGCACTGTTGAAAAATCAGGTCACCTTTGTAAAAGATTATGGGATTGAATTCAAAAGGAGCTCCACGTGAAGTTGTGAAAGCGTATAGAGGGTGGAGGCATACACAGGGTGGAAGCAAGGGCAGGTAGCCTGGAAGGATACAGAAACATTATCTGGTCATCCAGGGACAAACTTAGGCAAGCTAAAGCCCATCTGGAACTGCCTGTAGCCGGGAATGTCAAAGACAAGAAGAACTTCTAGGAGTACACAGCTGTCAAAAGGAAGGATAAGAAAAATATGAGTCCACTGCTCAACAAGAGCTGGGACCTGTTAGACAGGACATGGCTGAACACCTTCTTTGTCTTGGGTTTTACAAGCAATGGCACACTCCAGAAGTCTCAGGTCCCAAAGACTGGAGGTAAAGGATGGAGTGAGGAAATTGGTCAGTGGAAAAGAATAAGGTTAAGGAATGCTTAAGCAACTTGGACATACATAAATCCACAGACCCTGATAGGATGTACCCATGAGCGTTGAGCGAGCTGTCAGATGTCACTGCAAAGTCATTCTTGACAACCTTTGATCAATTGTGATGACTGAGACAAATGCTTGAAGTCTAGAGGAAAGTAAGTATCACTCTTATCTTTAAAAAAGGCAAGAAGAAGGACCCAGGGAACTATAGGATAATCATCATCACCTCGATCCTTGGGAAGGTGAAGGCTGGAAAACCATTTTCGTGTACAAGAGGAACAAGAAAATCATCAGGACTAATCGCCATTCATTCATCAAGGGGAAGTTGCACTTGACCAACTTGATAAACTTGTGTGATAAAATGAGTGGCCTGGTGGATGAAGGAAGGGCAGTGGGCATTGTCTACCTGGACTTCAGTGATGCCTCTGAGACTGCCTCCCATAAAATCCTCATAGACAAGGTGTGCATGAATGGGCTGGTCAAGCAGACGCTGAGGGGGACTGAAAACTGCCTGGAAACCACCCAGAGAGTGGTGCTGAGTAGCACAAAGTTTAGTTGGAGGCCAGGAGCTAGCAGTGTACACCAGGAGTCCATACTGAATCCAGTCCCTTTTAACACCTTCATTAATGATCTGGGTGATGGCGCAAATTCTCTTCTGCAAGTTAGCTGATGACAAAAAGCTAAGAGGAGTGGCCATCCGGAGTGACCACAAGAGGCTGGAGGAATGGGCTGACAGGAACCTCATGAAGTCCAACAAGGAGAAGTGAAATGTCTTTTAACTGGGGAGGAACAACCCCAGTCACCAATGTGTGCTAGAGATCACCCACCTGAAAAGCAGTTTGTCCTGAAGGACACCAAGTCGAACGTGAGCCAGAAGTGGGTCCTTGCCACAATTAAGGTAAATAGAATTCCAGGCTGCTTTAGGTGAAGTATTGTCAGCTGATTGAAGGAGGTGATTCTCACTCTCTATTCAGCACCGCTGAGGTCACCATATCTGTGGTGTTTCCCAGTACAAAAGAGACTTTGACGTACTAGAGACATTCCAGTGCAGAGCCATCAAGGTGACTGAGGAACTGGAGCAACCTTCCTCTGAGAAAAGGCTGAGAGAGCTGACACTGTTCAGCCTAAAGAAGGTAAGACAATTCCAATATTTATTATCATATTTTTATTATATATTTATTTATTTAAGTTCAAAAGTTTTGGGGTTTTTTAAGAGCATAATGGATTTAACCATTGTTTTGCTTTGTTGTTTTTGTTTTTCTTTGACATGTTTGCTTATCAGAGTCTTTTTTAGCCATATTTTGAAAATCTGAATCTAGGTAAGAAGTCCACAGTTGCTCTTAATTTTGGAATACTCAACTCCTTCTGAAAACCTTTAAAAAGAAAATATTAGCTAAGAGACCCCTTTTGAAATGATAGAATAGTATTTAATTAAGATTATTCCTGCTGTTAGATGTCAGTATTGTTCCATGAAAGTCCAATTGGAAGTAGATTTCTATAGCTGTGAACAAGATAGCTCTTCAAATGTGAAGTTTGGAAGAGCTAGCTGTTGGTGTTCAGCACCTCATCTATTAACAAGAGACTTTAAATTACATACTCAGTGGAGCAGTAATCATTAGAGCAGACTCAAGATGCACAATAGAGATTTAATTTCACTGGAACTGTTCCTAATGTAGTTCTATGTGGCACAGATTATTTGAATTACAATTTTGGGTGTGCCAAGAAAAGGTGTATGGAAAAAAAATGTGGTGCTGTCTAAAAAAGAATTATTAGGATCCATTTCAAAAATTAAAATCAAATATGATATGTGGATTGGGCAGCCTGATTTTTTTTTTCAACACATAGTGCATTTAACCTTTATGTTTCATTCGTGTATTTGATTTTCTACTGTCTGTATAATGAAATGTTTTTATTTTCCTAAGCTTTGAACACTGCTGCATAATACCCTGGGGAGTTCTCCAAGGTTATTAGATCCATTGCTTTGCTGCAAGTTACTAGAGGCTACTCTAACTCTCTCCTCTGTTTGGAAAGCTGCTATAATATTTCTGGTCTTGAGCAATGAATAATATGATTAGTACCTTAGGGAATACAAACAAAAACATTAGCAAAGTACATTTTCCGATATTTAAGAGGGAAGCCAATCCTCGAAACAAAAGTTGCATGTTCTTGAACACTGTCTAATAGCATTAACCTGGAATCACTTGATTTAATTGCCCTGTTAAGCAGTTTATTGCATTACTTATGGGATAATAGAATGAGTTCAAATTGGGTTCATTGCATTATCTTATAAACAATGTACCACATCATTAAACAAGATGATAGAAATCAATGTATTTTATAAGAAACAATTATGAAGGCTCATGTAAAGTCTCTAATGTGAATAGTAGGAAGACCTCACTGTGACAAGGGAAAAAAGGGCCTTTGTGAGGATAAAAAGACAAAGCAATGTCA
Source organism: Cnemophilus loriae (assembly GCA_013397755.1). NCBI lineage: Eukaryota > Metazoa > Chordata > Aves > Passeriformes > Corvidae > Cnemophilus > Cnemophilus loriae. Next base: position 146,273 of record VZTF01001983.1, read on the forward strand.
AACTATAATTCCCCAGAATCAGATTAGAAGCACAACTCTCCAATATTCTTAGTTTCCCTGTAGTCTGGTACACTGCCCTAAGCCTTCACTCAGAACTATACAGAAATCTCTTCCTTGGCTCACGGATAATGATTTCTAACAGGTATCTTGTCAGTTCTGTTCTTAGGGAATTTAGCACAGATGTGTGACAATCTTCCAAGCATCTAGCTTGTAAACTTGTGATGATCTATTTTGACTTGTGTGTCCAGAGGGAATGCAAATAGAAATGTTTAGAAGAGCCCAAGGAGAGAGGACAGCTGATCCAATCTATTCTGGAAGAAGTAATTTCATGTTGTCTGAGGGAACTGACAGTGCAGAGAGAAATACAGGCTCAATATCACCTTAGTGACCCTCTGCCTGGTGTATCTGCCCTTGTTTGTCATGACATCTTCACACTTGTTTTGATACAGCCCTTGGAATTTATAGATATGTGTATAAATGAGGGGTCCAATTCTGTCCTACATCCCTTCAGAAATGAGAACAAAGCAAAATACTGGAATACCCTTTCACAGAGCAGAGCCGAAGTGAGAGTGGCTCAGTGATCCTAAATGATCTGCAATGAATTTTGTTGCTGAGCTCCAGTCCAAAGGTGATGGGGGGAGAGAGTCCAGCAGATGTCAGAATCCCTGGCCAAATGCTGTTCCTACATCAGGAACATTTCATGCTCCACGTTTCAATAACTGCTGCAATGCTACCCATCTTACTCACACTGAGCTCACTGGCTTTTCTGTGTGCACTTGAGGCGGTTTCAAGTGATCAAACCAATTTTCAGAGTGGGTAACTAGTGGGGAAGACAATAGCCTCATATATCTGCCTCTTTCCTGGTTTGCAATGTGACAGAGCAGTGTAGAGAGTGCAGAGCCTAATTTTGGCAAAGAGCATTTTGCTCTGCAGAAAGTGAGGTCCTGACTGTAAAAAATAGTAGTAGGGTGTCATAGTAACTTGGCTCACGGTGAAAACATAAATTAGGTTCCTCCCTGTAAACGATACATTTATTATCTTAGAATTTTTGACATATGTCAATAAATGAAAATAAATTCCCCTCTAATACAAGGATGCAATTTTTGTCAAAAATTCTTAAATGGGGGGGAGAACTTTCAATCAAAAAGATTTGGCCGGAAATACTGCCAGTGCCCTTTGTCTGAAGGTTTGATATGGTATTGGAAACAAAATCTCCCTACATCATAGATGTTTTCCAGAAAAGATGATCTCATGTGATGAGAGCTGCACCATCTTGTTCACCAAAGCCATGGCTTATTGGCTGTAAATGTTTACGAGAGTGTTCAGTGTGGGGAAACTGGTTTCACACACACTACTCGTAGGACCATCAGATAACAGCTTTTATTTACTACTTCAATAACGTAACTTTAAACAAAATGTCCTGATCTCCTGTGACTAATCTACCTTGCTTTGTATCTCCCTCTGAGATTCATCCTCTGAACAGATTTATAGTTTTAGTTAACCTCAGCTTCAAGCATCATCTATCCTGATCCTGCAGTGGAAGTAAATGGGATCTCTTTTCTTCCCTTGCAATGGATGCTGGAAGCACTCCCTGACCTATCTATGTGATCCTGTTGGGGTTCAAATAGAGCCATGCCACTGTTTGGAAATTGGTAGTGCAACAGAGATAAATGATGCTACTATTATTCACATTTCTTCACTGAAAAGGTTTTCAAGCACTGGAACAGGCTGCACAGGGAAGCAAATGAGTCACTATCCCTGGATGTATTTAAGAGATGTGTGGATGTGGCACTTCAGAAAATGTTTAATGGTGGACTTCGCTGTGTTAAGTTAACAGCTGAGTTGATGATCTTAAAGGTTCTTTCCGACGTAAATGATCCTGTGATTCTCTTTTCTTGTAAATGTTAAGAATGCCGAGGTCAGTAGATGGATATTTTGGGTCTATTCCAAGGCCTGAAGAATTAAAAATCACGAAAAAGGGGTACTTTGCACAAAACATACGCGTGTATGTGTTCCATAGGCGCATGGCAAATCCAACACGTCTGGGATTGTTCATATTCCCTATGCCTGTGATACTTGCAGGACTTAGCAGGCAGTCTGATACAGGATAGACCATGGGGTTTTTTCAGATTTATTCATGTTGGAAATCCTGAAATTATGGTAGCAAAATGTCAAATTCTCAGTTCATGTATCAGCTCTGAACAGAACCTATTCTGGTCACTAAAATTCTTGTAATTCTAAGAGAGTCAGTGTTAATGTGGTCACTGAACAGGCAGAACTTCACTGCTCCCATTTCTGTGGGCATTCCCTTCAGAAGGAATCCTTTTGTGAACCAGGAGGCTTTACTTCCTTGTCTTTACCCTTCCCCCCCTAAGAAATAACTATGGTCAGCAGCAAGTCACTGAAACAAGGAGCCCCTGACATACTTGCTTTTGAAAGAGTTTGCAGCTTTAGGTTTAGTTGAAAACCTCGCTTGGAGAGTTCTTCTGTGTAGATGATATTAAATTGATAGGGTAGTGCCCTTTACCATAGTGGGGCAAAGATTTTCCTGTCTGTACAAATGGTTAAAACCTCTGTGTTGACACCTCTACAAGTCAAAGAGATGTAGACTATTACTGTACTGTATTTTACAACTTATTTAGAATGAGATAGTAGTTGCTTGGAAAAAATAATATTAGTTTGTTTCTTTGAAATCAGTGGTTTGACTTCAACTTTGCCAATGGGGAATACCCAGGAAAGACCTGACATGCTCCCAAAGTTCTAGTAGCAGCAGGGTAAAACATAACAAACAGCCACATGAGCCTGAGCAATCCACATTGGCTTTGAAATTGCTCTTCTCTTCTGCTATCCGGAAGAAAATAATCAGAGAAATTCCATACTTTCCCTTTTTATTGATTTATTTTTACTTTTAGAACACAATTTCATTACTTGAATTAGGCTTCAGTTATCTGATTTTAGCCCTCATACTTGGCAGGACATATTAAATAAGGTTTCCAGCTGTTAAAGGCCAATACAAAAGTGTAGTTGTTAGGGCATCTAAAAGTTAAACAACTGTAAATAGACAAAATTGTCATCAGATTCTACTGTTCTGTATTCATGCAAAACTACTGAAGGTTTTCAGATCAACTTTTCACGAGCTCAGAGTATTCAGAACTTTCATACTGGGTTAAGCAAATTTTCTAGCTCTATCTTGTCTCAGACAGTGGTCAGCAATGGATGCTTAGGAGAACAGTATAAGGATAATAATTCGTTAAATTGAAATGTCTGAAACTGTCTTATTGCTGTGTCATATAATAAATTTATGGAACTGCTCCTGAGCTGTTTTGTGTACAGCTTGGAATAGTGATACAGAGTAATAAGTGATTTCATCTTGCCATAACTGAGTTGCAGTGTTCCAGAGGAGCTCAGTGCAAACACCTTTCAAGTACATGGCAGCTCCAGGAGGGGAGGGCAGCAAACACCTCAGTCCTCCATACCTGCCTTTTCGGTACCTAAAACCTGGGCAAACGTGTAGTGATCCTCCCCTGACAGGTGCCCTGCCAGCTCCTGGGAGCCACAGCCACCCTGGTCTGGGGGCTATAGATGGAGCTGCAATCTCCCAATTCAAGCTTTTATCAATGCAAAATCCCTGCTTATTCATCACATAATGGTTCAAAGGGAATATTGGCTTAAGGTCCACCTGAAAACATTGAGGACTGAATGACACAGTTTATCTTTAGAACAGATAGAGCTGTACTGGCCTCAGGGAGGTTGAAGCAAAGGGAAAAACTAATTGGCGTAAGATAGTGCCAGTAGTTTTCTCATTATTCTTTGTGAGCAGGAATGGAATTATATGACATGTGCTAAAATCCAAAGAATATTTTTTCTGAAGAGCATTTTTCATCCAAACTCCACCTTTGCAAATTTTGCTAGAGATAAATTTACTACATTTCTATAATTTGTGCCAGCCAGCAAAATTAAAGCCCCTTACAAGCCTTAATGAATTTAGCTTTTTGCATTTCAACACAAAGAGGAGGATGACAGAAGAAAATTAGCATAGTTACATAAATGAAGCACCTTGGTGAATGGTGCACTCAGCATTTTAAAAGGTGGTAGAGGTGAAAAATGACATTTCCCAGCATTTATAGTACTGATAGCCTCGATTCTGTGGACAAAAAAAAAAAAAATATAAAAGGGGAGATTATCTCAAGGGCACCAAATAGAGAAATCTCTTGTCTGGTGTGTGCTAGATGGCCTATTAGAAAAACTGTGCTTAAAGTCCAAACGGCAGATTGGAAAAGTGCTTGATATCTGAAAAAAAATTATATTATCACTCGGAGAGTAAAACTCAGCCTTCCACAGAACAGTCAGTTGCTTTATCCAGTTCAGTGGCTTATGAAAAACCGATACATAAGCTTCATAATAGACTTAATATTTTTGAGGTTGCCTGATCTCACATGGTTTGTGCAGAAAGACATCAGTGTAGAGGCTTATAGTGCCCAACACTACCCTCATTCACAAAGCCCAAGTGGAAATGGATTTGCGTGAAAGCAGTAGGCAGGTTAAGAGCAAGGATGAATCTTCCTTTTAACTTGCAAGTAGGGAGTGAGGTAATTCGCCGTTTCTAACCATAATCTATGAACCACTCTGCAACAGGCTTGCTAATACAAGCATATATCCTGTGAGAGGATGGGCCCAACTCACTCTAGCACTATAAGCAACAAATTCTTGTGGGTACAGCGTTTTTCCCATATTCCCTAACCCAGACGGGCTGCTCAAATGTTGCATTACTCCTGTCTTTCCTTCCAGCTCCTCCCGGTCACACAGAGAGCTTCAGGAGCTGGGTAACAGATGTTGAGAATGCCAGCTGTGAAACGAAGGAGAGAGAACAGGAATTACTTCATTCTATCTGTTTCCCCTACTTTTTTTTTTTTTTTTACGTGATTGCTTTCACACTCTAACTGTAACATGTGAAGAGTGAGATATTTGACCACCTTGATCTCTCAAAAGCTTTTATACAAAGAATATTTACATATGCACAAAGATACATGAATATACATGTATGGAATAGGTATGGGAATTAGTCAAATACATGTGTGCAAATCCATGTATTCATCCATATAGAAAACCACCTAAAAGGGAGATGGAAAATGACTGCCTTATTCCACTGAACCAGACACTCCAGTCACAGAAGGTTACTGACACAGATATAAACACATACGGGTGGGCTCTGCTCAGTGTTCAAGTTCTTATTAAGTCCCTGTCTGGGGGACTGGCTAGTTCACGTGCATAAAACAAGGAATTAGAGTAGACAAGCATCAAATCCATCGTATGTCCAAGGTGCTATTGGTCTTTTCTTGTCTTGTAGTAGCATAGATCCAAAACCTCTGGATGAAAGCAAAGTTTTGTCTGTGAAATGGACTGTTCTCCTGCATAATCACTCCAAGCTTATCCCATGAGCATTTGAAAGGCTGCTTAGTTTTATCAGCAGTAACTTGTGCAGCTGTATAAACCTGCGCTAGCAGGTTTCTTGTTAGACCACAACAGCCTCAGTTTTAAATGATCCCTGCTTCCTCAGGAAGTGCATTTGAACGCACTTAAAAATTTACTTCAAATGAGAAAAAAAGATGTTTCTGTGGTAAAACAATAGTGCAAGCAGAGACTTTTTCTTCATACTTTCACACATGCTTGAAAGATTAGGGCTGGATTCCATTAGATGATCAACTGGGAGCTGAGGCAGCCTAATATTTCTCATGAGTTTGTCTCCCTTGGCTCCTCAGACATCTGCTCCCTGGAGCTTCAGGTAGAGAGTTAGCAGATTCAGGCAGACAGGATACACTGGAAAATTACCCCTTAATTCTCAGAAAATGGAAATCCTGTGAATATTTCCTTTCAGGAAAGATTTGTTTCTGATTTTCAGAAGCTCATTTTTTTTTCTTGAAAAGTCGCCATGTGATCCAAGTAATAAATAATTATTCAGGAAGAAAATTTCGTTTTCCAGTTGTCTTTTGTCCTTTGCCATTTCCTAGAGTTTCTATGTGACACCAAGAACAAAAGCATACCAAGAGACCTAAAAGTTTGAAAAGTCTTGGCTACTTGTTCTAGAGAAAAAGTCCGGTGGGGAGAAAATCTGAGTGCTTCCCATTTCTACTCACATCCGCTCTGTGAATCTCAAGGGATCTTGAAGCATATGGAATTTCTTCAGTAATATTTTTCAATTCTTGCTCATTGCTATTCTTCTCACTGTAACATAAAAATGACACACCACTTTTTTAAATTGGTGAGAACAGCACTGCAGGTATCAGTATGATTTTAGACCTTGGTCTATAACACAGAAAACAGACATCTTTTCTTGGAGAAAATGAATGTACAAACAGCGGTTTGGGCAAGGAATTATGTGGAAGTTTTTTGTGTGAAATAGAAAGGGACAGTTTAGAGTTGGGAAGAGGGGCAGAAATTTGTGAGGCAAGCCATCACACTAATGACTTTGGATTGTAACTTGTCAACATCTGGCTATCTCCATGTGGCCAGAAAAAATCTGCCTGTCCTGACCATGTGGAAATTCTCTGATATATCCAAGTCGCCTTTGAGCACCCCTCCAAAATCCTTTATCATTATGTCCAGCTCATAAACTTTACCATATTTATAACTTGCCCCTGTTTGTTTTTTGTTGTTTTAGCAGTTTACACACTTAAAATAAATGCAGAGCTCTTTCCAGATGGCTGCAAGGCACTTAGAGGAAGACCTGCATCAGAAGGAACGATCAGTACAATGGGCACTTTAAGTTATATATCTCTGACTTACACGGCCTAGGATGTACTCTGTTTGAGCTGGGAGCCTGTAGCAGCTGTACCATGAGCAGTGAACTAGATAATACATAAATAACTACTTTTACACTCTTCCAAAACTCATTTGTTTTGAATCAGTTCAGGCTATTTTAAAAAAGCAGCAAGTTCCTGGGAGTCAGAGGGCTGTGCTGACATCAAGTCCATGAGAAATGCTGATTAGGATGGAAAATGGCTCAGAACTGACCTGAGTTTTGAGTGATCTCACATTCAGGGCAAGCTGAGCAGAACTGTGACTGCCACAAACAATTAAGACCATTCCTAACAGATAGGCTGGGATAACCGGACGTGTGTATTGCAGTTCCAGTAGTGACTAACTTCTTTGATTTAATTAGAAGAATGTTTACAACAGTAATTTAAAAGTGTTACAGTTTTCCTGCGATGCTTGCTATCCAAGCAATATTTTTTAATCAGTGTCAGAGAAAGCATGATTTCTTACTATAATGTCATTTTAAAAAACGAAGTGAAACATTTTTTACCCAGATTAATCATAAAGCAAGAAAGAAAATAATCCTTAAATTACTTAAAAGAGGTGCTAAAATTTAGGTTTTAAAATAAAAGAGAAAGTGGACTGTGTTAATCCCACTGTTAGTCCTTTATCTTTAAAAATCAATGCAGATTGCACCTTTCCTTTGGCTAGAAAAGCTGCAGCTGCTGCTCTGCATTTGATTCAGCCAGCAGTAACCCTGCCCTCAGTAGAGGGCAGGTGATACCCACTCAAATAGCATCAACAAAACCAGTAAGAAGATCATTTGATGTTCACAGAATTTCCTGGAAACCATACCCTGCAAATCATTAATAGACATGCTCCTTGTTCAGGTCCACACTACTGTAGCATTGATTTTCAACAGAACATTTCCAGATGCACCTACTTGCTAAATGTGACTTTATTTCATCTTTCCTTTTTCTTTTCTTCTTTAGTGTTGTGAAAATAATTTGAGAAAAAGAGGTTAAGAGGTAACTTGACCACATTTAAAAATATCTACACAGAGAGACGACTTCTAACAGTGCGAGGCTCTTTAATCTGCCGGACAAGTAGATGGTACGATTCGGTGACTGAAAGTTGAAGCTCGACAAAATTAAACTAGAAATGCACTGTACAAGTTTAGTGACAGAGGTCAGGACAACATGCCTAGAATGTGTTTTCCATCACTCGAAACCTCTGACCCCAGTAAAGCATTAGAGTCTTTCTAAGACATATGTTTCAGGTCAAGCAGAAATTGACTGGATCATTATAGGAATTAGTGAGTATAACTCCATGGCATGTGTAAGGGAGAAGATTCATGCAGATACTTAGATTGGACTCAAAAGCAGTGATTCTGCTGTGAGGGAGGTGAATCTGACATTCTACTGTGTCCTTGTAAGACCCCACCTGGATACTGCATCCATCTCTGGGGTCCTCAGCAGAGGAAGGACATGGACCTGTTGGAGTGAGTCCAGAGGAGGGCCACCAAGATGACTAGATGTATGGAGCACCTCTCCACTGAGGAAAGGTTGAGAGAACTGGGAATGTTGAGCCTGGACAAGAAAAGGCTTCAGGGTAACCTAATTGTGTGGACTTTCATTACCTGAAGGAAGCCTACAAGAAAGAGAGAGAGAAAGTTTTTGCACTTCAGACTGAAGGAGATTTAGATTTGATGTTAGGAAAAAATTCTTTACTGTGAGGTTGCTGAGGCAATGGAACAGGTTGACTAGAGAAGCTGTGGATGCCCCATCCCTGGAGGTGTTCGAGGCCAGGCTGGATGGAGCTTCGAGCAACCTGGTCTAGTGGAAGGTGTCTCTGCTCATGGCAGTGAGGTTAGAACTACAGGATCTTTAGAGTCCTTTCCAAACCAAAACGTTCTGTGAGTCTATGGTCTTCACTATCTATGAAGTAAGAAATTTAGAAAGTTTTCAAACACCTGAGACAAAAAGGAAGCATTCATGTCATCTGAAAGTTTGGATATGAGTTTTAACTTCTTCTAAGAATTACATTCTTGGGCGGAGAGGGATGTTGTGGAGTATCTTAATTTGATTTCCTTCAAAATATTGATCCTATTCTTCTAAAATCAAGTGTTATGTTGGATAGAATCACGAATGACACTCAGAGGATGAATGTAGGTATCTGCATCTTCAGTAGGCCCTTTAGGCTTTCTTTATAAATCAGTGAAAAGAAATCACTATTTTAAGTGCATGATTCATCTACTTCTAACATCTCTGTGTGAAATAGACAGACTGTATGCTAAATGTGCTGCTGTATTACCAGTGATTATATGATTATAGAAGGACAAGCGGATTTAGATGTCTAAATTCAGATGGTGGGTTTCAATATTACAGTACAAAATACATGGGCATTGGAGTTTAGATTCATTTTGGTTTTCATTAAAGGGATCAGGTCTCTCCTCATTTCATTTAATTCACTTTTGCTCTCTGTTTCAGAGGTTTGGTCTTATTGGGAGTCAGAGGAGAAGAGAAGATGCAAATTCTCCTAAACTTACTTAAACTTTCCTATATCACCAGCTTCAAATTGAAAGAACACTATTGCAAGAAAGGTTATCTGAGCACGAATGAAGATGCTAACAGAATTTTATTAGAATAGCTATATGTGTGCTCTGGGCCTAGTACAAAGTCCCCCAAAGGCAAAGGGAAATTTCGAAGTTTGGTCTATAATTTCTGTTATCGTCTCCTGAAACTATTGGAATAAAAGGATGATTAATAAGCTGTAAAAGAATCAGAGATAAATTAGGATTCTTGAAGATTTTAATGTTCTAAACTAGATAGTTTTCATTGCTCAATTCCTTAATTTTCTTCTTCCAGTTCCTGCCCATTAAAAAAAAAAATCAGTGACTGTGCATGTTTAGAAAGAGTAAGGAAATTCTTGAGTTTTTGCGGCTTATTGGATTGCTTTGCTAAAGAGGATAAATGGGCCATAGTGTAGTAACCTAGTTACAATTGTTATTTATGGAAGCTTCTGTTCCAGTCAAATTAGCTTGTCAGTGAGGTAGAGAAACAGTGCTCTCAATTTCAAGACGCTACATATAGAGAGTAAAAGTTGTAGGAAAAGAAGCATGATAAGCTATTGTCTTTGTGTGAAAGAGTAGATGAATGTGTCACTAGCTGTGGCTTTATAATGAACATTAGTTAATGTGAGCATTCAGTTTAAATTTCATATGGACATACAGCTTTGGCACCATTTTTTGGGTTTGACCATTTAATTTTGCTATTTAGTGCACTTTTAGCATAACGTTCCTGCAGTAATTTATACTCACCATTGATGGTCTGCTCTGAGGCATCAATCCTTCTGGATTAATGAGCAATATTTAGAAATGTTGCCTGAAGCTCAGACTTGGCTGCAAGCTGATAGGTGGCAAAAACTTTGACCAGTGGGTCCTCTGGAGCAGATCCTTTCTCCCTCTGCCTCAGCTGAAATTACATGCTGGCAAACTATAAGATCCATAGTCAGATTCCTGTCAATTCCTTTCTCTTACATAGTTCCCAATGTATAGAAGGGTAGAAATCAATTCTTTTCTTTCCCTAGCAATGCTGGTAGCCCTTGTACGGGCTGAAGTGGAAAATTTCTTATTGGGCAAAAGTGATTAGAAGTGATCAAGCTCCCCTCCTCATTAAGGTTGCAGCTACCAGTAAGCCATTCAAAGGAACAGCGAGAGTTCATCGAGGAAAAGCAATTTCAGAAAGATTTCTAACTGTATTCTGTAAATTTGCAAAACCTTGTAATGTGGAGATGCTTAGATGTTTTAAATAGATGCTTAGATATTAAATTGGAATAATAATTCTAAACTGACAAAAACTGAAGCAGGACCATTTATATGTCATTTGGACTACACAGTTTGATACCTCCCAATGATCCTGGGCCTTGAATGCTAATGGGGAAATCAGAGGTGGCAGAGAGCAGAAATTTCTTTCCAGTTAAGCTGCATGAAAATGGAAATAAAGATAGGCTGGGGTTCATGTTGATCACATGTACGGTTCAGATTTGCTTTCTTACAGAAACATTTTCAAAAGAAAAATTATTCATCACTCCTTCAGCTGTCATTCACTGAACTCCAAATTGCCTATAAATAATGTTGAAAGGTGCATCTTCAGCAGAATCCCCTTCTCGTATAAGCTAACCTTGCAAACAAGAGCACATTTATTCATGGAGTCAAAGAATGGCTTGGGTTGGAAGAGACTTAGTGATAATCCTCTTCCAACCCACCTGCAATGGGCAGGGACACCACACAATAGATCAGGCTGTTCAGAGCCCCATCCATCATGGTCTTGAACACTTCCAGGAATGGAGCATCTAAAAGTTCTCTGGGTAACCTGTTCCAGTGCCTCACTACCTTCACAATAAAGAATTTAATCCTAACATCTATATAAATCTCTGCTCCCTTAGTTTAAAACCATTCCACCTTGTCCTGCTCATTTAAAGAGTCATGCTGCCTCTTTTTTTTAAGGCTGCTTTAAGTACAGCAAGGTCTCAATGAGTTCTGCCCATACCCTTCTCTTTTCCTGTCCTAATAACGCCAAGTGTCTTGGCCTGTCTTCATAGGAGAGGTGCTCCAGCCCTCTGATCATCTTCTGGACACACTTCAGCATGTCCACATTTTTGCTTTGCTGAGGAACTCAGAGCTGGACTCAGCACTCCAGGTAGGGTCTCACAAGGGCAGGGCAGAGGGGCAGAATCTCCTCCCTTGCCCTGCTGGCCACACTGCTTTGGGTGGAGCCCAGGATGAGGTTGGCTTTCTGGGCTGTGAGCACACGCTGTTGGCTCGTGTTCAGCTTTTTATCCATGACAACCTCCAAGTCCTTCTCCACAGGCCTTTCAATGTATTCTTCTCCCAGTCTTTAGTCATGTCTCAGATTGCCCCAACCCAGGTGCAGCACCTTCCAATCGGCCTTATTGAACGTTATGAGGTTCTCAAGGACCCATTTCTTGAGCTTTTCCAGGTCCCCCTGGATGGCATTTCTTTCTTCTCTTGTGTTAGCTCCATTATTGTCAAAGAATTGCTTTTTTCATCCGTGTCCAAATCCTGAAGCCAAATAATGTTTTTCTGCTTATGGAACTCTGGGCAGAATTTAGATTGTCCAGAATGTTTTACAGTGAGAAATCAGCGTTATCATTAGACTGCAAAAAGTACAGTCATCAACATGGGCTAGACGCAGGGAATTTTACCTGTGAAAGTACATGTGCTGAACACGTATAGCAGCTATACCAAGATACTCCTTGTGAAAAAAGAGTGGAGAGCTAGGAGAACTGTAAGCACCTTTAATATCAGTGTCCAGTGAAACACTGATTTCTGTGCAGCTGATATAAAATGATGACACCAGTATGCAGCTTCCTGTGTGAGATGAAGGCTTTATCCTGCCTTTAGCACAACAGGTATTCAGAAGGTTGACCTTAGGTGGGTGAGACTAATCTCTTGCAAGCTTCGCTGCAGTTGATGGAGAGGGAAATTTAGAGCAGGCACCTAGATCAACATCTTAGTAATAGTCTCTGGAAGATCCTATTTCATTCCATTGACTATAGTGGGAGACTAAAGAAGATGTGACACTAGATTTAGCCTTTCTGCCTGCCTCTCTCCAACTTGAAAATGCTGAGTGACTGAAAACTTCATTCAGCATCCTAAGATTCTTGCATTAATGAAGTATTTCTGTCCTTCTATGGGACACTGAGAGAACATATTTAACATTGGTCCCTATTCATAAGCATCTGCCATACACTTTCCAGTTGTAGCACTTCTCTTGCCTCCACTGGGAGAGTAGATGACTTGAATTATTCACCACTGTTTTGATAGTAAACTCTATCATAGATTTTATAGCTTAATTAAGCACATAATATTTTGATTTAAATATGGCCCATTTATCTGCATTTATTTCATGTGGGACTCATCTCACCTAATTTTAATTATTAAAGTGTTTGCAACCTAGTCAACGGGATTCTCTGCAAAGTTGATGGAGAAGATCAAGCATCTCCAGAGTGCAACAAAAGGAGTTTTGTAACAGATAAGTGTTTGTAGTACATGGGATGAACTGCCTTTGAGAGGTTTTGAAGATTAGATAAACATTTATTACACATCTTTACAGCATTTGTCATGAGAAGACCTAGTTCCATTCCTAGAATTTCAGAATCCACTTAGATATGCTATAAAGAAACAATAATGAGCAGTAATAATTTATCAGACTGCAGTGGATACCTTATAATTAAACAAGGGTTTTTTTGTATCTATTTGTGCTACTGTTTTGTGGTTCCTGCTGTGCTGTTCTGCAGCAGTGTTTTGCCGTAATTCTTGTTGCCTATATTTGAAAAAGATTTTTGTACCATATTTCTGCCTTACAATGAGGAAAGAACCTAAGGTTATAAATAAAGCATTTGCAGAAATTGTAAGATTTAAACACACTGAGGTTCTTTTGCAAGTATTTATATCACAAGCAACAGAGTTTCATTCCAGAAATCAAGGAATCAAGGCATCTTTTTCTCTGGGGAAACTGTTTCAAGTCAATCACAGCCCCGTGAATAGGAAGGTAATTGGAACAGATGCCTTTTTTTTTTTTTCTTTTTTAAATAATGCATTTCAGCAGTAGAAGAAGCATTTTTACTCTAGTTAAAAATTCAAAATCAAAGGGGAGTGAGAGAGCAACAGAGTGAGAGAAACAGATGTAGGGGGAGGGGAAAGGAGCTCAGAATATCTATAAAAATATTGAAGAAGTTTTTGAAAAAGAAGTTACTTCTGCATGGAGAATAAAGTAAGGAAAAAACCACAGCAAAGCAATCAAATACATAGGTTTTTATTGTGATTGAATAATCAACTTCCTATATGAGCTATTTCAAGATCAATACAGATATAAAGACCTCATTCGGTGAAGTTGTGCTGCATTACAGCAAAAAGGAAATAATGAAAAAGAAGACTATTTCACATACTGGTTTGTAGCCTGAAGCCCCCTGAGTCTGCATTGCAATGCAGCCCAAAAATGTGTTCATAACCTTCTTTTTGAAACACCTGCTGACAGCAGAAGGCATACGGATCCTTGAAAATTCAGATATTACCTGGAAGAATAGCTCCAAAGACATGCTTTATCTATCAAAAAGTTATACAAAGTCAATTTGATCTACAATTGGCTTTCCTACCAATGAGATAGGAACAGAGTGAGGCAAAAATAGATCTCTGATTATTCCTTAGGATTTTACAGTTTAAAGTGTGTTCATATGGCAACAAAAACTCCTAACACATATAAACAGGAGTTTTCACATAATCCCACTTCTTTTTGATTTTGACACAGTCACTTCTTGGAAGAAAAATAATCTGTTAGCATCTGGTATTGAAGGAGCTGGAGTTTTTGCTGTTATTTTCAGTTGCTTTTTGTTTCGTTAAACACAGAACAAGTTTAATAAAACCTGTCTCAGTTATAGAATTGCCTGCTGGTATAAATACGAAAAAAAATATGGCAGCAGTTTGAAGTCTCATTAAAAATTAAAATCTGATATAATCTACAAAATCATTTTGACTGGTGCTTAGGGAAGATCAGCAGATGACTGCATATTGCTTTAAAAAAGGAAAGGTCTTGACCTTTAATGGTAACAGATCTATGGAAGAGCTAAAGGACTCTTCATCTAGAAGTGCAACTTGGTTTTCACCTTTTCCTCTGCTGTATTTCTTTGGGGAATATTATGAAAGAAGAACAAATTTAAGATGCTCTAAAAATATTCTGCTGCAATTAGCAAGCAATATATGATGCTGTTCTAAAAATGCCAAAGATAAGGTTTTTCCACTGCATTATCATAGCTCCTGCCCTCTACAGGTTTCTACAAGGAAGAAAAAGAAAAATGCCACAGTTTTTAATTAAAAATACTTTTAAGAGATAAGATAAAAGGTATTAAATATTTATGCCCTAGGTGCATCAGAATTGATTTCTTTTTTGGGTTACTGCTAATAGAACTACTACACACTCAGTAGTTATTCTCGAAGTAAGACCTTGGTGCCATGCAGATGGTGACAGCCTCAGCACAAAACTTTCAAAGCCCCCAGTTGTGTTTTTAGTGCCCCCATACCATGTTAAACAGAACAGGAGTTTTTGCTGAGCCAGATGAAGCTCTCCTCTCAGTATACAACAACAGTAAGGAGCATAGTGGAGAAATCAAATCTTGCAGTCAAGATCTCTGTTTATACAAGATATAGGGATTCAGACATGTCATGTGAAACTGAAATAAAATTAAAAAACAGAGCTGATCTTTCTGTATGAGTGCCTGAAGGATATCTGAGCACAGTAGGAATGCAAAGATCAATGTATAGGGCTCAGAGCTACTTTACATGTTCACCAACTGTAAAATCTGCAATTAACTGTTAGAACTTGTTTCAGCAATTTGAGTTACCTTGAAAAAAATTCTTAGGGAACAAATTCTTCGAGATGAGTTTCCATTTCCTTTTCAGGGAAGACTTCAATGTTGTCTTCTCTTCTGCCCTTAAGAAAGAACTGGCAATGCCGTGTAGAGGCTATAGTTAGTATGGATGTCTAGGAAACAGAAATATAGGCGAGAAAATTCTACCTCTCATGAAATAGTTTGATTTTCTTTTAGGTACTGGTTAAAATATTTTAATTCTGACTCTCACAAAAATGTGAAAATTTCTGTGGGAAAATGAGATTCTTGTTTTAATTACAGCAATAAAATTTAAAAGAAATGAGAAGAAGAAAAAAAAAATGCAAACAAAGGGTGAAAACTGTTTAGACAACATTCTGTCATATCATCCTAAACTCAAGAACCATTCTACTTTGATGTGTTCATGGCACAGGACTTTTCTTCAAATTCAGATGCACACACACACACAGACACACACTCTGTATATCTTGAGTTCTTTTAAGAACCCAGAAAATTCTCTTCAGAAACCAAAGAGGGAAATTAGTATATTAGGATTTGAGTAGTCTTATCCTATAATTAATGTCTAAAATTGATGGATGAGTTGACCTGCTCCCTGAAGGTGCCCACTCTGGGCACTGCCTGGCTCAGATTCAGACATCAGCATTGTGGTGAGATGGCTTCTGTTCATGGCTTTCAAGAATAATTCAGTTGAAAAAAACACAAAAGCCACGCTGGCAAGAAAGTTCACAGAAAGAATTTTAAAAATAATATTCCTTTTGCCTTCTCTTTCTTCTTAAGGAAACTCATAGGAACAGGAAGTAATTCGCATCTAGCTGAGACACCAAAAATAAGATAGATGGCACATATGGGAAGATAAGTGGCAATATTGTGCGGACAGCTGAAAGTCTGAGCTGCAGAATTCATGGAATTTGGGACACGGTGATCCTGGACAGATATTGTTATGTACTTGGTCCTCTGAGTTGCACAGTCCATCTCCTTCCTGGTGACAGAGAGACAGGACCAGTTCTGTGTGTTCTTATGTCAATGCCAGAATTTTACATCTTAAAAGGCAATAATATCATCTGCTTCACAGACTAATTCACTCTCTTTTAGACAATGCAATGACTGTTGAAAGTCCCTCTGCTTTTAGCGAAGTTTTCCTGAGCTTTCCTTAACTTTTCTGGATGAAGAGGTGCAACATGTAATGCACCCTGAAACAATACTGTTTCCTCTAAAATATGGCATTTCTGATTCACTGCTAAATTTTCTTTTAGGCCAGCCTGACTTCTTCTCATTCTCTTTACCAAGTTGCAGTAAATACATGTTACATTCACTGCATTTCCTTTTTTAGACCAGAGCATAGAAAGACAAAAACCCCAATTTATTGATGAATCATGAGTCATTAGATATTAATTATACTATGCAATAATATTTGTACTTTGATAGGAGTCACATTCCCTTCTAAATGCTCAGGATTTTTGGTATTAAAATTCAAAGTTTGAATGAAAAGGTCAAAAGCGAAAAGTGGATACTGACTTTCATGAATAACCATGGTGACAATCACTTACCTGAGAAACACTTTAACTCATGGCACTGCTTATGTTTTTTCTGGCAATGAAGAAAAAAAGGTCCTGTATTCCCAGTGTCATCTATCACTTTTGGCCTCTAATAAAAATGATGTTTCCCTTTGGAGAAAGACAGCTAGATGGATTATGCTGGGAATAGCTTGTGTCATCATATCAGCTTGCCAAGCTAGTGGTACACAATGGGGATGGCAAATTTCCATGCCGCTAACGAGTTTAGGGAACTGTCTGTGTTCTCAACCAGTGGGAGTTACTGGTTCACGTCCAGTAAACTATGGGCCAAAAAGAAGGGCGTCAGAAAGAAATATAGTGAATCAGCTCACAAAATAAAATAAAGACAGTACCACTTTTCATGACAATTTAACCAACTCCTGAAGAGATTAGAGACACCTTCCTTTTCAACGTGACTTTAACAAGACTTCTGAATTTGCAAACTCTAAGAGTGCTAGTGCAAGTATTATCAGAGCCAGTTCATTCCAGTTGTTTTAATGTTGCACTGACTTCTGTGAGGTTTGGTGGTGTCCAACATTCCAAATAACGTATGTTTCAAGTTCAGACAACTGTAACGTAAATGTTATTTCTGTCAGTGAAAAGAGAAGTTTAAAAGCAAGGATCAGTAACCTTAAATGAACTACTAATTTGTATCTCTTTCTTAAAGAAAGCAGCATGGTAACAGACATTCTTTGCATACATACTTGCTAGATGTAAAAATTTATTTAGTATTTTGATAAAATGCTATGACATTTCATAAACAAACAAGACCTGGCTTACGTATCTCACGTAAAGCATTGGGTTAGAAACGTAAACCCAGAAACTGACAAAACACGATATTTGAGGCAAAGTTTGAGAGTGCAAAAAGTTTCAAAGAAATCAGTAGAACCTTTTTTGTGGGTAATGGACTTTTGGCTTATGGAAAACATCCAGCATGGAAAAAAAAGAAAAGAAAAAAAGAGAGAAAAATGGTAGGTCTAAGAAATAAAAAGATAAAAAGTAGCCCAATTTTCTTGCCTTTCAGCAAGAGTTACAGTCAGAGGTATATATTTCATTTCTGAAACTGCAAATCAAACCCACAAGTTTAGAGCTGCTTTGAAAGTTTATTCGAGCCTAAACTTTGCCTTTTATTTATTTTTCACTTTGAAGAAAATACTCAACAAGAAGTCCTTAAATACGTGGAGATAGCCTAGAATTTGAAAAATTAGCAAGGAGCAGGATTTATTGTGGCATTTTATTCTGAGAATTGCTATTCATGCTGCTTATCCTGTCAAAAAAGACAGCAGCAAAAGGTCATCAGTTCAAAGAAGACTGTGATTTATCTTCACATTTATATGGCAGCTCTTATCCCATAGGATTTGCAAGCACCAAGCACAACCACACAAACACATAGTCCATAGACTTTTACTGCATCATCTTTCGTTATCAGGATTGTCAGAGAGAAGACAAGACAATATTTTACACAAGCACAGGGAGCAACTCAGAGGAAAATAGACATTTTTGAAAAATAGTAAATACCTCAGTATCCAAAACAACCCATTCAGTTACATTTGACTTGGATTTACATATTAGTAAACAGTTAAAAGGGTAAAATATCTTCATAACTTTCTTGAAAACCCATGCTTATGAAACTGCCTTGTTTACTCCATTCAGCCAGAGAGCTTGTGTTCGCTTTTCATTTGCTTTGATCTAAGACAAGAAGATAAAAAGAAGGGAAAATTTTTGGGTTCGTTCAGACCAGTTCATCTTTTCATCCAAAACTGTCACTGACTGAAGTGGGAGTTTGCATCAAAATGTATTTTAGCGTAGATTAGTGATGAATTATTCATATTTCGTTTTTCCAAATGCAGCAGCCAAGAGAGATACTGTAAAAGCCACAAGTCTTTGTTGAGTAAGGACTTTATTGTCTTATATGCTTATCATACAACTGCAACTCATGACACCAGCTTTATTTAGACAGGTACCATATGCACCTGAACAACTCCAGGTCTGGGATCTAAGGCAGCAATGTAGCACATGCCAACTACCATGCATAAATGCCTTTTTTTTTTTTTTTTTTAGACTGAAATAACTTAGTTGCAAGGCACACAGCACCATGAAAATAACTAAATAACTCTGATATGGGAGAAGAGCTTAGGATTCAGCTGACCTCCAAGTTACCAAAAAATCTTCAGTCAAGATCTCCTCATCTTCTCACCAGCAGACTGGTTGCATGGCCTAGCTGCTTTGGAAATGCAGCCCAAACTTCAGAGAACCCTCGGGAAGAAAATGACGAGAAAATATACTACTGCGAGACAAATTAAAACTCCCACTCATCAGCACTGACCGCTTAACCAGACACTGGAGAGCATTAAATTTTTACACATCCACCACATTCCCTTTTGGATTCCAAGGTTAAAATGATGTGACTTTTTTTACTACCTTAGTTTATAGATAATATAAAACTTAGTTTTGCAGTACACTAATTCATAAAAAAACCTCTCCTTTCTTTAGCAAAAAGAGAAAATAAATGTTGTGTGCTATGTCAGCTGGAAAAAGTTTTGCTCAGGCAGTTGCAGTTTTTACTAATGCAGATACAGTAAACATAATAAATCCTTATAAAAATTCAAATTCCCATGCTCTCTGAGCCATTGCAGTCCATTTATTATTTCCCTTCTAATCTATAATTTATTCAACTCCAATCTCTTTCTTCCTCCTCATATCAAAAGACTTCCTGGTGCAATGGATCTATAATTATATCACAACCCAGTATAGAGTAGTATAGAACTATAATGTTATATATATAACTGCATTTATTAAACCACACATTAATATATAATGGCACTTGTGCTAGATTAGGCCAGGTTTGGTTAGATTAGATTTTACTTGTTATCAATGGCAACCGTTTTATTTACACGTCATTCTCCTTCTGAAAGCCCTGGGGTGCCATAGCAGTGATGCAGGCACACGAAGGTAGTGTAATTCCTTGTCTGCACCCTCCTAGCAGGGATAAGGACAACATAAAGACAAGTGTTAAGATCTGTCTCAGATTCTGTGGAAGCTCTCTGTCCTTGTGCAGCTGTAAGAAGTAGAAATAGCTCTGGGCAGAAACGGGATGAACTGCACTAGGTAGGCTAGGCTTGGATAGGCTTGGATAAAACACCATACAGTGAAAGTGAGGGCAGAGGAGCAGGAGAGACACTGCTGAATTCTGCTTTGAGAAGCTGGTGCACAACCTCCTTGTATCCAAGCATGAGCATCAATAAGAGCAAAATCACTGCTGCTCGGCCAGGAATATGAATTTTTCTTGTTCAGAGCAGAAGGTATATCAGAGAAGACAACCGCCTGCTCAGCCCAGCGTGCCAGTGCCCAGGTAAAAGATGCCAGGTAACTACAGGCATGGCATGGTCAGACACTCATCTCAGAGAGCCGCTTGCAGGGATCTCATATGGGTATGCTGCTTTTCACCACTGCAGCAGGCAGAGGCACAGTGTGGGCAGCATCAGGCCCACATAAACTTAAGCTTTTTCACAGTGCAGTGGATTCTCACTTTAGTCAAATCGTAGAGACAGATTTAAATTCTTCATCATGGGTTTGTAATAAAGCACCATTCAAGTGTTCTGCTGAATTTGTTTGGCCCTCAAAGTAGATGCTTTAACACCATTTCTCCTTAGGAAACTATCTCCTGATGTAAATCCTTATTATTTCCAGTAGTTTCTAGATTTTAAAATGAGACGCTTCAAATGTAATATTTTGTACAAATTTTATATTTCGTACAAAATTTTTCATTTTTCATAACATACATGTAGCTTATCTTTGAATTTATGACTGTCTGAAATATTATCGTACATTTTAAAATAACATCCCTTTGTGGTTAGGAAATTCCCTAGCATACAAGGAGCTTTTCTCCAGTTAAATAGCATTGGAAATAACTTTCTGGACCTATTTCTAAGCCTAAATGTGTTTACTTTGCACCTTTTAAGGACTGCAGTATTGCATCTCTTCTTGCTAAGCTGAAGAGGTCCCTATTGCCACACTTCTCCACATAGCATCTAAGTGACATCAGTTGCTCACCACCTTCTCTTTGCTGAGCTGAAGAGACTGAAGTCCCTGGACACAGCATTGTGTTCCAGGAGTGTCTTTGCTATTGTCACTTGAGGAGGTTTGAAGGTAGAGATGAGTGGGCCAAAAAAACCCAACAATCCCCATGACAGCAGCAGAATTGGGTTTACCGAGCAACATATTATCTTTTCCTACGTGGAGGGAGATTTACTGTGTGAATATGACAAAACAGTTTTGTAATCACAGGAGTATCCACAACAGGAATGTTTTGCAATATGTAATGCAGAGGTGCCTCACTTGATAGCACTGGGAAACCTGTGACCCAAGGAGAGAATGTGGTGCTACGGCCATGAGTCATGGTCTCTCTCTTTAACATCAACCTTTTCCTTCAGAATGACCTTGAATAATGCGTTTCATCCCCTTTTTAGCTTTGAGCAAAGAAAGCTTTCTTTAAGAGTTCACTGAATACACGGCTTTGCTTCGGGCAATACCCTTGATCTCCGTGAAACTTTAAGGACTCGATATTCCTGACTGTAACTGACAAATGGTCGAAAACACGGTAGAATACAGAACCTTGGAAGGAGCTTTGAGGTACCTGCATCACTGTGCAGAAATCACCCCTATCTTACATCTCTGAGTGAGGAGTGAGTGTGGTTGGCTTTGTCTCCTTGAGAGCAGTCAGACTATACTAAAACAATAGCATACTACACCTTCTCTAAGATTGTGTGGATAGTTAGGGGGTGTTCAGTCGGTGGAAATAATACTTCCAGATAACTTTTAGCTTTCTAAATGCAAGATCTCTCCAGCTACTAGTTTCTCACACCTGATTTGTAGGTGTGTGCAAGAAATTCAACTTTCCGCAGTGTTTGTTTTTATTCTTTTAAAGAAAATAGCCCACTAAACTGTCATTCTTTCCAAGGAGAATTCTGTGGAAGTTCAGTTCATGGAAGTGCTTCCAAAAGCACTCAAATCTCTCTGATCTACAAGGCTTTAGAATCGGTCATCATTCATGGACAATTCTGTGAGTGGTTCTCTGTTTCTTTGGCTGAATTTAAGAAGTAAAAAAGGCACAGAGACTGTCCTTCTGGCAAGAGATATTTTTAAGCCAAGCTGCAAATTTAGACAAGCTTTAAAACAGTTACATTTTTTAAAATGCTGAAGAAAGTTTCATTTTTTTTCCATTTGAACTTTAGAGAATAAAAAAACAGGTAGGTTAATTCATTGTTCTTTTTATATTTGGGCATTTTTCCACTGCAGAAAGATTGACCTCAGTGGGCATCTCTGGCTCATCTGTGAAACTGATACTATATGAAAGAGGCAGTGACAGGGGAGAAATGTCCCTTTCCAGAAAAAAGCATTTCTAAGGACTGGTTTACTGCTCTTATTGATTTAGTACCAGCCTTGGAAATCAGGCAACTTGTTGCTTCTTGTGTGGCAGCTGGGATCTGACTTGGAAGCTTGGCTGAGAAGCCAGAAATTGAGCTGGAGAGGACGCAGACCGAAAGGGTAGACTTGGTGATGTAAAGCTACAATTAAATAGCCTAAGGTTAGATAATTGCAAATTATGTGAATCAATTCCTTAGTAATTGATGGATTACTGATAGTCTTGTCCATCCTTTTAACTCTAGGTTTTTGCAATAATGAGGTTGGCGTAAATCACCTGTAACACTAAAGGCTCTAAAACAAAGAGTTAGTGTGTAG
This sequence comes from Cnemophilus loriae, assembly GCA_013397755.1. Classification (NCBI taxonomy): domain Eukaryota; kingdom Metazoa; phylum Chordata; class Aves; order Passeriformes; family Corvidae; genus Cnemophilus; species Cnemophilus loriae. The sequence continues at coordinate 168,748 of VZTF01001983.1, forward strand.
GATGGAAGAAGTCTATAGACTTCATTTTACTAAATCTGTCTCTGCACTGTTGGTGTACTATGCATGCACTCCATACTTGCTTAGCGAAATAGCTGAACAGTAATTTTAATTGAAGAAACATATGAAACATGATAAAGGCATAGAAAGCTTTATGAACATAGTCTGAGCATTGAAAGAATGGAATGTCTTCTTACATGTACTCTACATGTTATTTTTTTTAATTCCACCTATAGGGAAGGTAGAATTTAAAAAAAAAAAACAACCAAAACCAAGAAAAAACAAACAATCAAAAAAAAAAAAACCCTGTCCAAAATCCAAAATAAACTAAAACGAAACAAACAAACGAAACCCCTCCAAAAAACCACACCATAAGACATCCAGTAGAAGTGCAATGTTCGAGAAATGTTTTGACCAGCCAATTAGGAACTGTTTATGCTGTTCACATGATTCAATACCTCACTTGCCTTAAAAATAAGTGACAAGCCCAGCTGATGCAGTCGAGTCTGGTGCTAAGACAAATGTTCAGACCTGTGGAAGCCTGAAAGCAGAATACTTCTGCAGTTGCATAATGAATTCATAATAAAAACTTAGGAATTCAAAGGTAATAAAATCCAATAAAAACTAAGCAAGTGGAAAAATATTCAACTGTTAAATTTACTTGAAGATTGCGGTTACATTCTATTGATTGCAATGTTTGCAGTTTTGCAGGTAACAATCTGACCATGAATCTTGTTTATTAAAGCTGGTTTATCTTATTACTGGTCTTGTCTCCTTCAGGACTGAAGGTGAGTAGGAGGATGAAAATGAGCAAACTGTCATTTGAGGGAGTGGATCTGGCTAACAGAAGGACTAATGCCTATCCTACAGCACACTAAAGCCTGACATATACTGGTGTGAAATTCCCTCTGCCTGATGAAGGCTAAGGCACCTCTTCCTAAAGAAGCAGGCAGAAAACCAACCCAACCAACCAAAACCTCTTCCCTGTTCTTTGTAGACCTCCATGGGGTTCAAATATTTAAACCCAGATATTCCTCAAAACTGGGACCAGATTGTCATTCGTATGCCTGTATTTGCGTGCAAACACTGTCAGTTTGCTCAAAGAGAAAAATGAAGTAAGGAAACCCATTTAAATGCACAGTATAGCCATGTGTACAATGGCTGGCACACATCCAGGAGCTGGTGGCTGGGTATTGGATGATGTTAGCACCTGGGTCAGCTTGCAGTTGATGCTAAGACTTGAGTAAGCTAGGTTCATGAGCCCTAACTTTAAATGAAGGGACATTATTGTCACCCAACCTCCCCAAAGGACCACAGGTGGGGTAAGAAAGATGTGCAAGGAAGGGACAAAAGGAAGGCAAGAGAGCAGTTGTGAAATTTAAGAAGAGTTTCTGCCAAGCAGGAGCACCATAAAGTAGTACAGAACTGTCCCCCTGTCCAAAAAAAAAAAGAAAGAGATCCATAACCTTCCTCATCCACAGAGGTTGTATACTTGAAGAACTCTGCCTTGTTCCCTTAAGCTACAGGCAAAACCAATTGTGCCCCCTCAGAGTTACTCTTTTTCTTTCCCCAAAGATTAAATATCAGCTCCCTGTACCTATGGGAGGATATGCCACTATTTAAGACAACATGCTATGCAGCATAATATTGTGGATGTATCATTAGTGAACCTAAAAACTAAGAAAAGGTGATTTCTCTAATAGAAAAGATTAATTGACTGAGCTGTCTTTAAAAATACATTTTTAAGGTCTACCTTATTACTTTCATTTCCTGGAATGCTGGGTTCCTTAAATATCAGAGGTGACATATACTGCAGCTTACTGTGACTATAAAAATGAGAAGCTATTCATAGGTACTGCACAACGTAACAGTGTCAGTGTCTACCGTGAGCAGCTTCTAGGTCTTTTTCAGTCTGATTATCCCTTTTGTTGTTGATCATACTGCTTCATGAGGTTTAAAATAAGAAATAACCCAAACTTATATTCACTTTAAGTTTGAGTGACAACTCAGGTACCAGATCAGATTCAACATGCAAATAGCCTAACATGGATCAGACAGTAATGGATTATTAAGAAATTATTTTAAAATGGAGAATGAAATTTTTGGAGATTTGCTGACTCTCTGAGCTGAAGCCTACTTCTGGACCGTCCTATTTAATAGTCCTTGCTGGACTCATCCTTCAGGAAGATATTTGTACTTTTTAAAGCCATTTTATTACCTCTTATCTCCATAGCATCCTGTGGCAATGAGTTTCACATTTAATTTCTTGATTGGTGAGGCGAGCAAAGGAGTTCCGATTCGGTTTTCGTTTGTTTTCTAACAATTTTGCTAGGACCTTCCTAGTTCTTGTATTGCAAGAACAAGCAATAAACCCTCTTTATTGCTTAAGGGTGCCAGGCTAGTTACTTTTTCTACAGAAGGAGATACTTCATGCATATCTATAGATAGGCAGAGGTATAGGGAGTATATCTGCTGTGGAGAACTCTTTTTTTTTTTTGTTATGTCATGAAAATAATACTTCATTCTTAATATTTAATTTGCCTTTCACTGGGCTCAAGGTCTTACTACTGCTACTACTATTGCTATTTCTTTTACCATTAGGAATTTTCAGATGCTCTCACCTGGGCAAGGAGAAACCTTTAATATGCAGGACAATTTGATGGTCTTTATAAAAGGTTTTATATACAGCCCCTCAGCTAGCACAGCTTGTATGAAATGCAGAACTGGAAAAGACTAGCAGCTTCCTATCATCGGCAAAAAGACCAGGTGTTGTTTGGGTCAAAGCTTTTCACCCTGAACTTGAGATAAAGGATTCCAGGTTGTAACAGTCTTATCCTCCTACAGGTCTTTCAGATACTTGGCTTTTCTGTTTCACTATTCTAACGATATTCTCCTTTCTAAATGTAAGTAGATTTCCTAGGAGGCCTTTGAAAACCTTCTCTGAAACTTTTAAAATATCTGTGGACGTCTTGAAGTCTTTTCTACTTGGGATCATCTACTTCTTCTTTGATGTGATTTTATTGTTCTCTTCAGTTTCTGTTTTCCAGACAGCTTGCTCTGCTTTGGCAAACCTTGCTCCTGACTGAGGCCCTTTGAATGCATTCCATTTGTGCTGCAAAAATCTCTGGAGAGGCTGAGAGCGGATGAATGCCATGCCCTTCTCCTCAGCACATTTCAAAACACTTAACAAAGAAGGTCAGTATCATTTTTTTCCCTTTCTGTAGATAAGGACAATGAAATAGAGAGAGAGCAAATGACTAGTATCACTCACCAAGGAAATCAATGGCATAGCTAATGCCAGATGTCTTAGAGCCAGAGACTAGTTCTAGGTGCTGAGCCTGTGCCGGCTGAGGGAATGTGGTCCTGAGTAGCAGCCCAGCAATTTCAGACAATGAGTGTTGGACTTTCTGAAAAATTTTAGGATTTTGATGCTTGGATTTCTTCTGAACTGGAACGTATCTGAAAGTTCTCCACGGGAAAAAAAAAAAAAGAAAAATAACAGGACTCTTTTCCTTCTGTTTTGAAATATTTCATGTCAACAGAACTGAAGGGTTTTTGTGTTGAGAGGGACTCTGAAAAATTACTTTTTACTGTAATACATGATAACCTCAAATAATAAAACAAAGGCAAGCCAAGAGAGTAATTTCAAAATGAAAGACACAAATGAACACTTAATTTGTATATCCTGACTGTTCTGCTTACATGAAAATCTCCATTGAGAGATTTGAAAAAAAATAAAAGATGGGGCAAAATGAGCTGACATCATGTTTCTAGGGTTTCAATGGCACCATACATTTCTTAGCATATGATTCCACTGTGATTTATCACTTGGTCTTTAGCTATTATACTTAGTTATGGAAACATACTGTGAAATTACACAGTGGACATATGTAATTACAGACTGTCCTTCCTTTTCTCCTAGAAATAACTTTGCCATGACCAAGAGCAACAGAGCATTTCTTAATAGTACTGAAAGAACAGGGAATTCTCATGGCAGGCTCTACGAATTGGGAAAATGTGCTTTCCAGGGTGCAACATGCCAGTAGCTGGCAATAGAAGTTGCAGTAACAACTTTATAACCTGATTCCAACAAGGAGGGAACACTGCTAATGTTTCAAATTAATGTGCGGTTCATCTAAAGCCCCAGCTCTGCAGTCCAGTGACTTTTCTCAGCTAGACTGCTTTACTCTGTTTTCATTACAATTCCAAGTTGGTTCGATATCCACATGCTAGTAAACAAATCTTTTCACAATTCCTCTCTGAAATAAAATTGAGCTGAAGGAATGTGCTTTATCTGGTTAATTTAGCTAGAAAGATATTACATTTTATAATGAAGAATCCCTCAGGACACATGATTTGGTTTAATTTTCACCTGGTGTTTATCACTGTGTATACTCCAAATTCTGTTAGTAACTATAAACACAACAGCAGGTACTTGGACCTTACAAAGATTTCTGGAGCCGGATCCAGGGAGAGATGTAGAGTAATGGAATGGCAGAAATCCAGCTTCTAAAATAAATGTAATCTGTCTACTGCTAATGAGAAACAAAACACCAGCTTCAAACTCCTCCAGAGGATGGAGCCACCTCTTGAATGTTTGATTGCATGAGGAATTTACATCCCCACAATTGCATTTGGAATAAAGTACAACATTTCTGAATGACCTGTATTGAAATGGAGGAACTTACAGTCTGGTCACATAACTTTATTTGTATTACACTAGCAGCCAGGAAGCCCAGAAAAATAATATGAGAGGGGGAAAAGCAATGAAGCACGTGTATGTGATGATGAAACAACTCACTCAAAAGTTACTGGCATGACAGGATGTAAAATAAGGACTCCTGACTTTCTGAATAGCAGAGGCTGCTACTTCCTTCACTTGGTAAAATATTTACACTGAAAATGAGCCTATAATCTATATTTGGATACCTTGTAAATAAGCTCTTCCCCTCTGTCCTAGTGGGAATGATGAGAAAAGCAAAAAAAACCCCACAAGAATTAAGGTTTTTGTTTTGAGAAGTGCTTCTGGAAGATCTCACTCATTTCCTTTTGAGGCAGAAATTATTAATGCAGCCTAGGTTTGGTTTAGACAAAATTGAAAGAACAGAATTCCAGGACCAAATAAACCTCACAGGGGAAAGACACACTGACAGGTCATTTTGTCTGTGAAAGGTATCAGCCTTCCTGTGATGCTGAATAACAAGGAGAGAATCTTGCAAAAGAGCCTTAAAAGGAAAACCTAATGTGTTTAAGAAGTATCAGTTTGACTGAACTGGAAAGAATTGTTTGTGTAATTGATGTTAATTCCAGTAAGAACAGTTTTTAGGGGTTTCATACATTCAGCCTACAGAAGAATGTATCTGCAGTCTATAGAAGGTGCTAGAGCACAAAGGAAAGCTCCACAAAGCAGGAGGAAGATAAAGCAGCATCTGGTACGGATGTTATTATCAAAAGAGCTGTTAATAGGAAAATTGCATTATTATAATTATAAATTAACGTAATCAGGTAGCAATAATGAAGGGGGAGCCTTCTGAAAAATATGGTACTTAACATTCCAGAAATAAGTGTACTTTCTAAAGGGAAATAAGTCTCCCCTTGCAACTCCATATGTCAGGCCTGAATTTGCTGAATTAAAAATTAAATAATTTTAAAGTATTTATAATGCTTGCATCCTTGACCAGATTTATGCTGCCTCAGTTCAGGTGATGAACAGAATTGCCTAATTTAGGACCTCATCTCTTAGTTGGTGGAAGATGTTATGCATTTTTAGAGGTCTCGTCAGCCATAAAGATTTCAGCCATCCTAGGGAACTTCCTATTTCCTGGATAGACAATCTCTTGATGAATCCAGAAAGACATGAAAGCACCCACAATCCTAACTCATTTTAGTTGCTGAAGTTAGGAGAGGTGGATCCTCTTGCTTAAGCTACTAGTGATTGTCAGAAATGCTTCCTCTGGACAGTGAATTTGTCTGAACTTTCTTAATGTGTCTTCCACTCAATCCCACTGAGGATCTCAGACTCTTAGGTGAGAAGTCCAGTCTTATACAGGAAAAGCTTAGAGCTTTAGGTAATTTTATTCTTTTACTTTAATTATATGAAAAATGTAGCTTTAAAAAGAAAATAGTCTGGCACAGAGAATTTTTAAGATAACTAAAATGTTGCCATGTTGGACAACAGCTTGAAACCAAGACGCTGTTAAAAATATTGTTACTACTTAGACTAAGTAGGTGACATACAGAAAGAAGATGTTGCAGGGTAAATCCACGGCAACATCTCACTTTAGGTGCTCTGACTCAGCCTATACATTATGAAACATGGCATCCTAGGAGGTCATTAGAACTCAGTCACAGAGTTGAATCTGGTGGATACTAAAGGGGTAGTAACACCTACAGAAATCCAGGATAAGAAAGCCAAGGATTAGAGGGACCTCCTGTAATAGTGGAAACTGCGCTGGTTGACCCTGAAACTCGGATTTCAAACGAGCATCTGCACTACATAATACCATAATTAATTGCAACTTTAATTGATTACAAAACATGCATTCTTGTTTCTATACCCCAAAGAACTTTATTTGTAGTAAGTGCAAGCGCAGCCCAAGTGACTTCGCTGGATGCAGATGTCTCCAAAGCAATGCTTGTTTGTATGAATCTCATTCAGTCATAGCTGCAAAATATTTTTTTCAAGTGCTGTGCAAACTTAAAACAAAATCTACTTCCAAGGGTATAGGCAAAGATTGGACTAGATAAGAAATGGAGATAAGAGAAGATACTCAGGAGAAAGAAATTACAGCAAGACTACTGCTGTAAATGGTAAGGCTTGGTGTACCTGAGGACCAATTCTTGTCCTGTTTGGAAGTATTTTGCAGGTTACACAACAAAAAAAGAAAAACAAATAGGGTAGAACTTGAAACTCAGTAATGAAGCACCTGTGCAGATTCTTCAAACATTCTTCCTAAACATGTAAAGCATCATATGGGAGAAAATTGGGAGCTTCTAACCTGAGAACTTATAAGTAATGAACCTTTTTATTCATGGCCCAATGAAGGAGAGATCGTAGAGAGTGTAAAAATGGCCTCTGGCAGGCTCTGGAGACCTTCCATGTTTTGATGGCAATGCAAAAGAAATATATCTTATCCTCTAATCAATTTTATCTATTGAACAAAAATCTGTGATAAATAGGAAGGAAGAGGAAATTTCTTCCTTTATTTTTGTTCTATAATTTTCCTTCCTTTAATGTGACTGTTTTATTAGCTGAAAAATGTGTCTGTGGAGAGGAGCAACACTAATTTGGCCTACACTGGCTTTCCTTGCAGTAAAGTTTAATTCATTGTGCATGACACTGTGCAACAGATAAAAACAATGAACTATGAAGAAGTAACTGATCACAAAAATAACTCATTATTCATTGATCGAATGTTATTTGCATACATAATAACAAAGTTGTGACCATTAGCATCAGGTGAAGTTTAGTGTGCATATGTTAACAGAGCTTTTGGATGTCTTCATCGCTTTTTCCTGTCCTTTATGATTTTAATGCAAAACAGCTTGTACAACTGAAATTAAAGAAATTTTAGCAGATGGCTAAACAAACCCCACACTTCTTTATGATTTCATGAAAAATATAGATGCAGAAGTGTTGTCCACGGACATGTCTATGTCGAATTGAGGTAAGCTCATTAAAACTCATTCTATTAAGCTAGTCAGATTTTTGCAATCAGCCGATGTGATGAAAACAATTTTAAGTGATGAACTGATATTACGTGGATCCTGAAGTGCTGTACTCTGTCCTTCAGGAGGCAGACAAAACATGCAGAAAAACAAAGAAAATTGAGTTTAGGTAGTTTAGATTTCTCATTTGAATTAAAAGATATCCAGATGTGTATTATAGGATCATAGAATATTTCAGAGTATTTGGAACAACCCCTAAGGTCATTGAGTCTAGCTGTTATCCCAGCAATGTCAAGTCCACCACTAAACTATTGTCCTTAAGTGCCACATCTACGCATCTTTTAAATACTTCCAGGGATGGTCACTCAACCACTTCCCCATGCAGACCATTCCAATGTTTAACCACTCTTTCAGTGAAGAAATTTTTCCTACCTGAACCTCCCCTGAAGCAACTTTCGACGATTTGCTACTGTACTACTATTTGTTACATGGGAGAAGAGGCCGACCCCCACCTGGCTACACCCTCCCTTCAGACAGCTGTAGAGTGATAAGGTCACCTCTGAGCTTCCTTATCCCAAGACTAAACAACTCCAGCCCCCTCAGGCGCTCCCCATATGACCTGTTCTTCCCTTCATCAGCTTTGTTGCCATTCTTTGGATGTCCAAAATTAGGTCAGAGAATCTAAGGAACTAATATTTAAAATTTGTATTCCCTGAAATAACAAAAACATACTCACAGTGGAGTTTTCAAAAGCAGTGACATTAACTATGCTCACACAGAAATTACTATCTTCAAAATGAGCCGTAGGCTAATAAATAGTGGAAGTCAGATAATTTTCTGTCAAGAAAATTAAGATGTCTGTACATATACATAAATATAACCCACTTGTTGTCTAGAATGATATTGCAGCAGAATATGCAAGAATTGGTTTTGAGGTATCTTCAGGTGGATTCAAATCTAGTATTTTAAAAATAGCAGGTCTCGTTCCACTGCTCAAATACTTTTGCTTCCCCTGACTCTGAAATATAATTTATGTTTCCAAAAGGAGAATTAAGCGTTTCACTAAATTCACTAATTAGCAGCCAGAAACTTGAGCTGGTTACGTAAATAGAAAATTACTCATGGGTGTCCACAAAATTAAATTAAAATGAAAAAAAAAGGAAAAAAAAAGAAAAGAAGCTGTTTCATTTTCCTAGAACCTTTGCCACTAGTCTGCCTGGTCTTTTAATCAGAAGTTAGTCCCCAAGTGCCAAAGAAGTGCTTAAATATATGTAAGGAAAGAGGTTAAAAATACTCCAATAAACAAAAAACAACAGAAAATAAGCTGAGGTAATTATAATAAATTCAGTTATAACCTTGATTCTAAACCTTGGCCTTGAGTTCAGGATTTGACTTGTCTGTGTCATCAAACAACCAAACTACTTTTCCTTTCCCCTCCTTCACCTGTCATCTTCCACATGATGTCTCCATGGACCAGCATTTAAAAATTCTTGGTAGACTGGTGAAAAAGCAGAAAATTTGTTAAACATAAATAAGCAGGTGTCGTTTTTCCTCCCACGCTCCAGTTCAGCACTGTGTAAGATACAGGCTGATTTGCAAATTCTTTTGTTGGGGCTCAGTAAGCTCAGTGATTACTGCAAATTGAGAGCATATAACAATAATTCCTATTTCTTCATGAAGTTACCTTTAGAAAAAAGAAAGAAAAACTTATTTTTCTTCTTTTAGAACACGAAAGGAGTAAATTACAGAATCTTAGTATCTTCTAGAGCGGAAAAGATCATCAAGTCCAACAATTTCTGCTGAGTGGATGCCATGGCTCCCTGGTTGACCTGTCAGCACTTTGATGCCCTTCCTGCATGAACTGCCATGTCCTGTTTGCCTGCCCTCTTGGCAGTGCTCCAGGTTACCTCTGCTCCCCAAGAGCTTTATAGAAGCAGGAGCCTTGGCTGCCATTGATTCTGGCCCTGCCCAGGTCCTGTTGGCCACTGCCGTGTGAGCTACAGGCTCCTGGCAGCTCTTGGCTCCCTGTGAGGTGCCTCTGGTTCACCACGCTGTACATCATGCTAGGGCACTCTAGGACACTTGTGCTGAAACCAGAGCTACTCACCTTAGTGACTGACGCTGTACGTGTTTAATTATTCCTTTTGTGTTTAATTCCCATTCATATGTGGCTTCCCCCAGCTCTCCCACCCCAGCTTCTGTTTAGACTGAAAGCTATTTTGGTTAGAGAGCTATTCTGTCAGTCAGAGGGAAACATGACATTTATGGAATATCTCATGAGTGGACTTGGTCTCACAAACATCCTAGAATATCTTATTGCCCATTAGTAATGCAGCACAGTCCTGTAAGCCACTATTTCATAGACAGTTATCTTGAAACTCAAAACTTGTCTCCAGTCTTGTGCTACTGAGCTTAAGCTCAACTTTCCTCGAAGCATTCAGAAATAAGGAATGTTTAAAATGCAATTTTATGTGAGGACCACTCGACCTGGTATGGATACAGCAGAAGTTTCCTAGGTCTCTCACTCCCTGTTCTTCACTGTTGCCGATTCTGGGATTTCTTCCATCCTAGAAAGTGAAGAAAAGCAGTTTCCTGTCCTCTCCTTGAGAAAGTAGCACACAGAGATGAGGCCAAGAAATAACCAACCTCACTGCTGCAGAATAAAGATACACATAGGATACCACTGCACAGCATCCGAAAATTAATCTAAATCAGAAAGAGCAGATCCATCAGTAGCTGTTAAAAACCCAATGGTCTGGTCATGTATTCCAGCTCAGGAATTCAGTTTACCTACAGCTTTTATCATGGGTTGTTGTCTACCTTCAGATACAGGGAAGTTACATCCCAGTCGCTGTTACCCCACAGTGATGGAACATGGTACGCTGTCCCACAGAAGGGGACAGAGGCAGGTGTGTGCAGAGCACACGGTTGATCAAACAGTAACCGTAGTGATTAGTTTTGATTATTTAATTGTTATCAAGATTGCCTGAAGTCAGACCATATCCTGGCGGTTGGTGAGCTCACTTTGAGACAGCACAGATGCACAGCTGCACTTTGGGATGAAAGCAGTCCTCATGCTATCCCATTCCCCCCATTTCTGCAGGGCAGCCCAGGGCAGGATAGCAGCATGTCTCAGTTTAGAGACTTTATATCTCTCTGTAAGCTCTTCTAAGCAAAGCATACCATACACAGTATTCTTAAAGTCTCGTTCCCCTTTCTTTAGATGCTGAAAATGAAACAGGAGAAACAAAGACAGAAAGAGAGCAAGAGAGACAGCTGGAAAATACATTACTGGACCCTGATGACTCATCAAACATTTCCACACTGCCGGGATCATGGCTTCCCATAATAATACTAGAATGCCGTTGCTTGTTAGGGTAAGGAAGGTATCATCAGCTATCTCACTACAGCATAATCAGAGTAATGAAATTCATAAATACTCAGTAAAGGTTCCCAAAACACTAAAAAGGGTTCAATTCCTCATTCTTTAAGGGAAATAGAATAGAATTTATTCTTCTGTGAAAGAGATGCAATGCCAAAAGGGTTAAGGTGTCAGACTCAGACAACAAAGTCCAGGTTGCATTCTTAATTTCCACTGCTGTACTGGCAGTGGCTTGAGCTGTGAAGAGAAGAAATCCTGCTTCGTCAGTTTAGAGCTAGAGGTAACTGGGCATAAATTTTATCTACCTTAGCCCCGTGTACCACCAGCTTCAAGAGTTTTCATTACTTATGCAGACAATCCTAGGGAGGGGTCTCCTCCCCTCAGAAGGAATATAATGGGGTTTAATGTAGTAAAGCACTTCTAAGAGGAGTAAGAGAAACTAACTGGAATGGCTGAGGATTTGAAGTACGAGAATCATCTCATGTAGTGACTAAAACAGCAAGCCACCACACTGCATGGAACTTTATTCCAGTCCCATGTTGCTGTGACATCATAAATAAACTAATAATAATAACGAACACAATATTGAACCCATGTTAATTTTTATCTTCTTTTCAGCAAGAAAATATACAGAACTTTTTTCTCTACTGTCTGTTTAAAAAATTTCTAATCTGAAGAAAAGAATGCCTATTTTTAATGAGTTTTTGATTTCAGAAAAGTCAAAGCAGTGTGTTTGTATTTTTTGAATGGAACTATGATGCTTTCATCTTAATTAGCAAAAAAAATAAAATTCTAGCTCCTAGCACCTAGTGGTGCTTCACAGATGATGCAGTATGGATTCCTTATGGTCCCATTCTGAGATGCAGACTCAGCTGTTGTCCCACGGTACTTCTGAAATCCAGTGGCATCCTGTGAGAGCCTGAAATGGTTAAAGACTTAGACATTTCTAAAATCACTGGAAGACTTTTTCCCAGTGTAGCAAACTACAAAAAGGAAACTGTTCATTTGTGACCAGTGAAGCCCACCCCTCCCCAGATATGCCTACAAACTGGAATTTGGACGGTGACAGGAACTTGAGATAAGATAAAGGGGATACTGTCGTTTAATTGTCCCAGGTCTAGGAAGAAGAATGTGTCCACAAGCTGTACTGGAAGAAAGACTGGGGTGCTGATGGCTCAAACATTCAAGGGGCAAGCTGCAAATAACTGCCTAGGTGCAGAGGGTGAGCACGCCCCACCTCAGGCTACAGCTGCATGTTGAATGAGATAAGGGAAGAGGAAAATCCTGTGAGGCACGTACTGCCTCTGTTGCAACAACCAAGTCTCATTGCAAGGCCTACAGGTCTTGAGATCTTTCTACTCTTATTCTTTCCTTCTCTTTCTCATGTGTTTTCTTGAGTGATATTTTTATGCTTTCATGTTGCTATATTAGTATGGCTAACAACAACCAAAACAGCTACACACCAGTTTGCCTGTGCAACCAAATCATTCTACAATAAATCCCATGTGTATAACATATACAAACACTGATCATTCGGTGTTGTTTGACTCTAATCAACCCCAAGGGATTTATTAACAAAAAACCTGGATTACCCTCACCTTTTGCCATGGGTCATAACATATCCACAGTGTATCATGTAAATTTCTTAGGAAAGAGGTACATCTGGAAACATAGGGCTGATTCAGGAAATCAGGAATCAGATCTCCACCAGTAAGTTCAGTCTGCGGCTAAGCTGACTGCAAACTAATTTTTTTTTTTATTACAGTAACACCAATCTTTTATTTTTTGACAATCATTATAGAAATTTTTTATTTGTTAGGTCTTCTTTTATAATGAAAGTTCAGTGCCAAAATGTGAATTATTTAACGATAGATTATAGAAACTCTTTAAGACTGACTACTTCGACAAATCTGGCTTTTAAATTTTTGTTTTCAAATATTGTTATTTAATTTTACCGCTTCTCTAGCACTGCCTTTTGTTCAAAGCCAACTACAATAATTGGGGAAATTTTTCATATCCTTCAGCAGGCTCTGGATCTGCTGAGATCCCTTGATGCTCAGTAACTGCTTGGCGCCCACTCTGAAGTGCAGGGCTGCTCTCAGGCCTTTTCTCAAAGCTTCTATTGTTTCTCAGGCAGCTCTAGTTGCTTGCTAGCAGAGGATGACAGAAGCACAGCTAGACAGAAAAATTTCATCAAAACTCTTAATAATTTTTTTTTATTATGCCTGCTTGCTTTACAGTTGTTTCTTACAAATATCTAAAAGTTGTTAATAAAGTGAGAACAAAACATAGGTTATGAAAATAAGAAATACTCTCTTTCCATTTTTTTAACATGGAATTTTGTATTTTGATTTAAAAATCAGCCTTAAAAAGTTTTAAGTATATATTATTTTGCTTTCATTACAGAAAAAAAAATTCATGAAAATTCCCTTTTTATTATTTTTTTTTCCCCCAAATGGAATTCTCTTTTTTTAATTTTGTAGCAAAAGAGAATGGGGAATTTCTGAATTTCTTGTGAGTCTGCTTATTATTATGCACACCAACACACACAAAGTTCATGCCTCAAAAGCTAGCTAAAACCCCATTCCCGACAGTAACCTGAGATATAATTGGAAAACGTTGTTTTTGAAATGCATTTTTCCCATTCATTAATGGGCAAACGTAGTAGAACCACAGGCATTAGTTATTCAGATGATGAGTGTGTGTCATGAGCCTTGCAGAACCAAGATATTTTTCCAGTCTGTGCTGCATTTAGTTTGTGCCGTGGTTTCTTTCCTCATGAAGCGTATTCCCGATAACCACCACTGGGACTGCGCAGCGGATGCAACAAAGGACGTGCTTCAGGCTGTGTGAGTAATGTGTGTGGGGATCAAAACAGAAAAGGTGAATGAGAGAAGGATGATTGATAGAAGACCTGGGATGTTTTCTAATTAGAATTGCTTTATAATACTTAATGCACCACCATCAATTATATATGTCCTGATGATCATCCTCTTCATCCTTGTTTAGGCCTTAATGAACACTACACACAGTTCCAATTACTGTCACATGCAACCACTTTATAACAACTTCTCCCCCGAATGAAGGAGCATTAAAAACAGAGTAAGAAGCATTTAAAATGGCAGGTCCTGAGCGATTATTCTGTGTTGCCTCTCCTTGAGTCAACATACATTTTCTCTGGCCTTAATAAGTATCCTCTGAATGATTTTCCCTCAAGGGTGAGAAGACGAAGATGGATGATGCAGCCTGGTGATCAATGATCGATAGTGCAGAGATTAATCCAATGGCACCTGGGAGCCACCCAGTGTGTGTGTCCTGATCCCCCTCTCAGTCCCACTGACACCCACCAGAGTGCCTGCACGCCTTGGTTTGGGTCCTGTGGGATGGTGCTCTGACCCAGCCCGGATGTGGCCAAGGACCATGCAAACAGCCAATGTGTGCACTCACCCTGTGGCACTCATGCCTCACAGGGAAGAAAAATAGAGCTGGCAAAGCAAACAGAGCAGGACTTTTAGTGGCAGCATCCTGCTCCCACCAATGTTTTTCCTGATGTGCTGAATTCTGTACTGAGGAAGAAAACAGAGACTAAAACATAACCTTTGAATACCTTGAATGCAAGATAGTACTTGCATATGATGTGAGATGGTGTACTGGAACACCAGTTCATGGAGACAACGGGCAAGAAATTCCATCCCACAAATCTCAGATCCACCCTCAGAAAAAAGACAGAGCTTCCCATCTTTTACATTGTGCTGCTGTAAGAGAAAAATTAATTAAAGAAAATTTTCATCTGCTATGACCTCATCAAAATGTTGGTAGAAAAGAAACAGTAATGAAAGACTTTTATCAGTTTCTAAAGATCTGGAAAAGTAAAAAAAAGGAAAAGCAGCAATTGATGAGCTGTGTAACTGATAATTACAATCTTGTGAGTGTTTCTGTGTCCAAATTTAAAATTATAATTGTTCTTCACAAGCAATATCCAGACAGGGTGTGAAAGACACTGTTTTAAAGTTCTGCATTTTACAGGAGGACAAAAAAATATTTATTTCCAGAGAAAGATAAGCCCCATACAGGGTTATTTGTTTTGTGGTGTGTTATGCCCCTAACCCCAGAAATTGCCTTGCAGGAATGGCAAAAAAAATTTCTCAGTTACGTATAGAAATTTAACTGAAGTGAATAATAGCTTTTTGGTTGAACTTACACTAATTCATTTATCCATGTGATCACGAAATCATAGAATGGTTTGGGTTGGAAGGAATCTTAAAGATCATCCAGTTCCAACCCCCTTGCCATGGGCAGGGATACCTTCCGCTGCACCAGGTTGCTCAGAGCCCCATCCAACCTGGCCTTGAACACTTCCAGGGATGGGGCATCCAGAGCTTCTCTGGGCAACCTGTGCCGGTGCCTCACCAGCCACACAGTAAAAAGGTTCTTCCTTACATGAAATCAAAATCTCTGCTTTTTTTAGTTTAAAACTGCTCCCCCTTGTCCTATTACTATGCATGAAGCTTCTGAATATTGGCACATATACAATAAAAAGGAAAGTGTTGAAATTACCTAGTTGGGTAATGTCAGAGAGAAATGTAATGGAAGGGAGAAAAGTCCCTGATAGCTTTGGTAAATACATGCATCCTCAGCTGGCTGTGTTGCCTGCAGGAGGAAAATCTGTGGCCAGCAGGGACACCTGTGCCTCCTGAGACAGAGCCTGATGTCTAGTAGAGACTTACAGTGTCATGAAGAGAAATAGTCTGGTACCTGAGATTCCTGAAATTCACATCTCTCCTTGCTGAGGTTTGCATACGTGATCCCACCTGCTGATAGATTTTGACAGCCTCCTGCCTGTACTGATGCTCAGCTGAAGTGCAGTAGCTCCTTGAGGAGCAGGACTTTATTATGTATCTATTTTTATAAATTGTCACACTTTTCTTCATTCAGATTTAACACTGCATTGCCACGGATTGGATTTCTTGGATATCTTTAAGTTGGCACACCAAAAAGTTTTAAAAAGCATAAAACTTTCATTTGTGGAACTCATGTTTTCCATTTAAGAAGTTCCATACCGAAACAGAATAAAGTGCATATTACCAGAGATTAAATAAGGCCATTTTCAGGTAGAGGTAAATTGCACTGAGACAGACAGTCTCTGATTATCCTTTTCTATTGGAATTTTAATGCTGCTCAGAGAAAATCACAGAGAATTATGTGTGGGTTATGATAACTGCTGAAAAGAAAATATATTTAGAGGAAATAATATGAAAGAGTGGGGGGAAATAACTAAAGTGGTTAAACTAGGAGTAGTTGTCTAAAATGAGGAAAAGAGAGAAATTAAAAATGAAAATTAAAAAAAAAATGTTTTAACATCTATGCCAGTTAGGGAGGATGTTAAGTGAGGTCAATGAAGCAGTGATGAAGATGTTAAAAGAGAAGGTGGATGTTCAGAGGATTCGTATAATTTCTATACATTGTAAAAAGGACAAGCACACCCCTGTTTTTCTCCCACAGCTAATCTGCCACCTCAAATAATTACAATTCCTCCTCTCCAACCTTGAAAAACAGTGAGATAGAGAGGAAAATGGATATGGCAGCATTTATATATCTATTGCCCTCACTTGATGACTACTCGAATGAAAACTTATGTACCTTCAAGGCTTTAGGATGATTGAAGGGACTCCAGCAGAAATGACCGTACAATGACTGTCACCTGTGGGGACAGCTGTAGGACAGGGCATGGCAGCCAGCCATTCCTGCCTCCATCTGTCTCGCTGACCCTTGCAGCAGGTCTCAGCCTTGTCCTGCACAGATGAGGACAGGATTTGAGGTCCACCTCAAAGGGGATGGCGGGTAATTCAGTCACAGGCAACTCACAGACAGGCAGTGGTCTGGAAATGCAGGGATGGGTCAGAGAGTCCTCTGGATTTAAGCATTTTTCTGACCTAATGCCTTAAGGGAATAATAAATATAACTTTACACGGCTATCCAGCAAAGGAGTACTCTTTGACAGGGAACAGATGATACCTTACCAAAGAATAAAAAAATATACAAAACTATCCTCAGAACGATTAATTTGTGTTGTCACTTTCCAAAATGCTGGATAAATTTCTGCTGTTGTCTGGGAAACATTTTTAGGGAAGTAATTAAAAGAGCGACACATTGAAGGTATTTCTGTTCCGTGGGAATTAATCCTAACAAAGACAACTAAGACATTCCATCAATTCCACCAGCCTATTTTAGGGTGGGGTTTTTTTAGATAACAAGATAAAAATAATAAAACAGCTTTAATCCATAATTATTCCTAAAAACCTTTCCTCCAAAATGGAAGATTTTCCTTAAATAAAGGAGATATCCTGTGGGAAGAATTGTGTGCTAATTCATTTTTCAATTTCTCCATACATATTTCTCATTTCAAGCTCTTTAATATTATCTCACTCTTTTATCATCATCAACGAAGACGGCAATGAGAAAAAAAAGTATTTCATTTTCTTTAAATATTTGCTGTAGCTTATGTAATTACTGTGCTTGGCAAGAGACATGAAGCACTATTGAATTTTCCAGTGTTTTTTTTCTGAAGAGCAAAATACTTTTTCCTCCCTCTTAAGAAATCTCCAGAGGAAGGCAGAAATAAATGTTGTTAAAAAAAAAAAAAGAGGAAACAAAAATAAGAGCGTATAAATGAGAAAATATGGCTGACTTTTGAGAATGCAGATTTTGCAAGTTATTTGCACAAACAAGCCACTTCAAGGATCATAGAATCTCAGCTGACCCAGATTCTGCTAGCTTCCAAGCCCATTTGTTTGGAAAATGTGCACAGCAAACACAACCTGTATAAAAGCCTCGGTGTTGCTGGAATCTCTTTTGCTCTTGAGGAACAAGAGAGAGGTTATTGAAAATCTCTCTGTGGCTTTATCTTCTCTGCTGAAATTACAAATAGATGACTACAGTAATAAGATGAAGCCTTCTGTTTAATTCAGAGCTTGATTAAGATGTAGACAAGTCTGTAGCAGCTTGCCCTTGTTCTGTCTATCATAATACATTAGACTTTATTCTAGACTAAAGCTTTGGATCTCTCCTGATGTTTTCAGCTAAGAGTTTATTAGTGCTGTGGACATGGTATTTGACTAATCAGTATGACAACCACACGGCAGTTATAGATCAGCTGTCTACTTGTGTTGCTCTGTGTTGGAATATGGATTTTTACTGTGCTTTTTTTTCCCCCTGCACTGATAATGCTAAGTATGGGTTACACTTGCCCTCATTTTGCTGAATTTCTCTGTTCATGGAGCTGACACATCTTGGAAAAAAAATGTCAGAGCTGAATAGCACCAGGGCAGCCACTGCACATCCAAGGACCAGCTCAAAAGGAGAGAGAGGTCAGCCTGATTCCATGCTGTCTCAGGGCTTCACAGCTGCATTGGTACAAAGGCTGCTGGGTTCTTGCTGGTACACTGATTTCAAACATTTATCAGAAATCCTTTGTATTTAAGCAGGCAAATGCACAAAAATCAATCAGATTTTTCTCTCTTGCACAGACTGTTTTTAGCTCTATTGGAATCCATCCTCTACTGGGAGATGTGCGTATGCAGGATAAAATGTTCAAATGTGCACCATACGAATTAGGTATCTACATCCCAGATGCTTACTCTGAAAATCGGTGGTCTTGTGCCTCTCTTGAGGGAGCCTGGCTCCCCCTCTATCCTTACCATAGAGGAAGTTCGGCCGTTTCATGCTGTAACTGTTAAATCATCATAATTCACGGAACTGACTGAGAGTTTTTTGTGCATGCTGCGCTGCAAACCATATAGCAGCTCAGCAGCTGCTGCAGGAACAGCTGAGGCACAAGCTGGAAGAGGGATCCTGTGGGCAGCCTTGGGGGTGGGTAGGAAGATCCTGTAGTCTCCCTGCCAAGACCCACTGCCCAAACCGTCAGCACCTGCATGGTCACCATAGAGAGGTCTAACAACAAAACCATGAAGCCACATCAGTGAGAGGTGTAGAAGAAGCCCTACAGCCTAAAACCCTTTTAGTTATCCTGGCAAAACCCTGGATGCATGTTGACAGACACCTGCTTTTGCTGGCTCATGCTGTTTCCAACCATGATATGAGGGTACTGATGAAAAAGATTTGGCGGAATCACACAGCTTCTACAGGAAAGATCTCTGCCAAGGTTGTGCCATGCTGAGAAGATGCCCTTCAGAGGCTAAACCCAGTGAGAAAAGAGAAATTGAAAGTGATTTCAAAGCTTATTCCCAAATACATGTGTGCATTAACCCTCAGACAGACACCCTCCTCCATGTCTGTCTGAGCAGTCACAAAGTTGTGCTCAGATAGCTCGGTTAAAGACAGGCTTTGCAAAAATCCTGATTAACTTCTTTCAGCCACAGTTTTGGTTGATCTCGAGCAGACAGTAGAAGTTGCCAGAGCTGGCCCAGCTGATAATTTTTCCGCGGTGTGAATGCTCCAAGGAGAAGCTGCCATGTGTGACAGGTGGGTGATAATGGCGTGGTCCTGTGCCACAGATTGCTCTGCAAGAGGGTGCTTCCCTCTCAAGCCAACTCATTGTCCATTTTTTCAATCTAAACTTAAGCTTGAAACGCATACACTGGGACACAACACAAGTAACTGTTGTGTGCAGATGAAAACTGCTGCCTTAAGGGTTCCCACTCTGATCCCCAAGGATGCAATTTTTGTACCAGAACAACAAAATGAGAGCACTCACCTGAGATATATTTAAAAGAAGATGCATGAATTATTGATAATCATCCAAATATCATCCAAATAGCAAAGCACCCAAATATATAATGTGTCAGCCTTAAAGATAATTATAAGAAGAAAATGACTTCCTCCTGCATCTTTCCTGATTCTGCTCTAGAAGCGCCAGTCAGACCTCCAAGGAACTGCAGTGTGAGCCCTAATTCACTGATTCCGTCATTAAAATCTGTGTTTGTGTCTAGAGCTGGAGCTTTCTCAGCAAATTTTCAGTGCTTCCCTTGTTCCTTTGGGTTGTTTTGATAAATCACTGAACCTGCATGTGCTCGTGGGAAAGAGTGATTTGGGTTAAATATTTCAACTGTTTGAACATGTCAAGAAGTCCTGTTTCAACACTTCCTAACAAAAGCATAATCTGAATAATTTTTGTCAAGGTTTGAATAACTCCTCATGCAGAAATAGATAATCTCTATTGTATCAAATTGCTGATAACAACAGTAACACAGAAGGGGGTAAGGGTGACAAACCCAGGGCTCAGGGTGTGTGGGTGCATAGGTGGCTGCACAGTGGCTGTGCGTGTCCTGTCACAGAGGAGGAGAGATTTTAGACAGAAGTATTTCCCCACTGAAGCCATGAAATACCTGGGAGGAAGAAATTCCCTGGTTAAAGCCTGCCTGCACCCAACCATGCATCAAATATTAACAGAGCATCTGCTGCATGTAGGACTAATGTAGCGCAGCCCTGCAGGGAAATATTGAAAATTGCGAGCTTTCATTTCAGTGCTAAGCAAGAGTGTGCTAAGGATGTGTATTGTGTGACTGATGTGACGCTTTGAAGCACTGCCAAACAATTATTAGTAATTTTATGACAAATTTCCTAATGATGTGTCTAGGCTCCTTTTAGGAGAAAAAACAGCCATGGTGCCTTATTGAGACTGAAATGTACGAGCATTTCAGCAATACTCCGACTATCCAGAATATCATATGGAGGCATATTGATTTTAAGAACAGTTTTGACAAGAATGATTGCTGAATTTTACGATTCCAGAAAGAAAAAAAAACCAAAACAAAACAAACCAAGGTTGATAAAGGGAGAGAGAAGGACACATGATTAAAAGGAAAGCAAAATAAATTTAAAAATATGATCTTTCCAGCTGAGTCTTCTACACAATCATATAGACATATTATTTCGTTTTAGAGTAAGACAGAAAACAAGTTTCCAATTCGGTCATGATTTAAGGATTTCAGATACACAAACCCTTTTGAGTGGGGTTTGACATCAAACCCATTTATTTATCTGCTGAAATGTGTAAGATGCAGGGAAATTAGGATTTTTATTTTTTTTTCCAAATCTGGGCTAATTTAATGAAAGAATCACGAGTTACAGCACTAAAGAATTTTAAACAAAAACCTTAGGCAGATGAAAATCAGAATTTTGTGGCCTAGTTTCTGCTAATAGATTTTGTATAACCCTTCCTGTGATCGTGACCCAAATGATCTAAATACACACGTATCTTTCCTGGAATGTCTGGACACTTACTGTCCACTTCAGAAAGCCATGGTGAAAGTGGCATTTCAGAAAAAATGAAAGGAAGAGAAGTGAAGAAAAGAGTATAGTATTGATTCTTAGGTTATACAAGTTTCCAAATCGAGTTGAGGCAGTTTCCCGCACATCCCACACAGCACATGGGGTATTAGCTGACTCCTGCAACCCTCTTGCATGGGTCACCCTCACTTAGACAAGGAGCAGGCTGCTCGAATTGCTGATGCACACATCCATCGAGTTGGTGGCTTTCAAGCTGTGCCAGACCGCTCTCCTGTTGCTCCAGTCTGTTTCTTCTCTGAATGTTTCCTGCGGAGTATTTAATTAGCGAGAGTGCTCAGGGTTTTCTGTGAAGCAGGAGGGGGACGAGAAAGATGTACTAGCATTGCATCAAAATAAGGGAGCTAAGGAAGGCATGTTTTAGATTTAGCAGGGCTGGTTCAAATCTCCTTA
Organism: Cnemophilus loriae; assembly: GCA_013397755.1. Lineage (NCBI taxonomy): Eukaryota > Metazoa > Chordata > Aves > Passeriformes > Corvidae > Cnemophilus > Cnemophilus loriae. Next base: position 190,493 of record VZTF01001983.1, read on the forward strand.
GAACTGGTTGTCCCACAGAAGGTAGGAAGCAGAGAAAAGGGACTGAGACAATTACAGATCTCCGAGGATAGGTAGCCTTGCTGTTCATTCATCCCTGAACAAGTTGTCAGGAAAAGAGAGAGCAACTGATCCTAGATGAAAGACGCCTTCTTCTCTTTCCTCATCTCTTCTTCCTCAGGAGTAACTACACAGGTGCCCATCTCTCAGCAGCAGCAATTCACCCCATGTTTCAGGGCTCTGAAAAAAGCAAAGCTCATGGTGCCATTTTACCATATATGAGTATCAAACACCCAGTTTGACTGAAGAGACTGTCAGATGATGACTGGAATAGGACATTTTAAAAACACTGTGTTCTCCTCTTCCATGTATCCACTATCCCTCTAAATGGTTTGGGATATCTCCTCAATTCCTATTTCAGAACACCTCCAAACAGCCCAATTACTCAGGAAGTGGCTGTGATTTCTTTCTCTGCATTTGTGTCTCTAGGTGTGTCTTCACTGCCCTTCTTGTGAAAGTCTAAATCATAGGAGATTCCTTCCCTACCTTTGCAGGCTGGTTTCCTAATTGCAGCAGTATAACTCATCTTCACAGCGTCCTCTTTTTTCCCTGTTACCTGTTTCCAAATAGATAAATCAATGCCTTCATCTCACTCTTCCAGTGCTTTCCCACAATATGCAACTGTCTTCTGACTATTTAATCTGTCACCAACATTTCTGTTCTCTTTCTCTCATTCTGTGGGACTTCGTGATGTGTTTTGTTAAGAAAATGTCTCATAAACATGGTAATGTTTAACATGGTAATGTAAATGGTTTGATCAATTTTTAATGTAGAAACACATACTGGCAAAAGATCCAGAAGGTGACAAGGGAAGTCTTGGCCGCACATCTGAATTGCAAGGTGCCATCTTCAGTATTGGTGTGTATCCACTACATAGAAAGAATAAACTGAAAATATGGTTCACTAGTTGCTTGCTCTGACACCTGGGATAGTATAATTAAATACTCTTTTTTGCCTATGCTTTTATAAATACTTTCAGCTTAATGTCCTGTTTCAAATTTTCTTTACTAAGCATAAATTTTTCTTGAAGTTAAGTGTCAGTAAAAATATCATATAGTGTTATGTTTGCTCTGAAAGTAAGGAGTATTTATTTTTCTTTATTATACAAATAAGTGGTTTGACAGAGAAAATAAAGAAACCTATTTTCAAGAGGAAAAAATTTTTTCAGCAGTAAAATTCACTCTCATTGTCGGTCTAATTGTCTGTCAGTCAAGTCATGGGCTGTTAGCTGCTTTTGCTCTGAAGAGGTAGCATAGGAGATTTAAAATAGCTGGTGGTAATAAGGAGTGGATGTTCTTCCCTCCAACCTCAGCAAAAAGCTACACATGAACACAAAAGTGCTGTCTAATATCCTTCCATGAAAAGTCAAGGCTATTTTTTCAGTTATGAAACTATATTATACAATGGATTAAATAAATTAAATCTAAATCAAGCAAGTAGATCTTGGGTAGTGTGAGTATCCTACATGGGATAGGACTATCTACTTGTTCCTCTGTCTCTGCTCTGGTGGTAGGTGATTATCTTAACCAAACATATGGTCTTAGACAGCAAAAGAAATGTAACTAATCCATCACTCTGATGAGATCTTTTTAAAATCTCTCTACTAGATACAGTGAAATAAACTAGGAAACTGTCAAGTGTTTCTGCTAAGCAGCTCATATGTTAAGAGCAGAGGATTTCATATAGCCATTAAATCAGCCTTCATCAATCTGATGCTTTTTTCTGGAGGTACACTTTGCCCCTTGCTTTAACGATATTACTGTTTTAGTGACATTACATCTGCATTTTAACTACCTTCTGCATCAACCTGTCACAAAATTGACTTGAATATAACTGTGGTGGTTTGCTTGTTCTGTGGGTAAGGCATCTTTTAAATGCTGTGAAGGCCCACTGCTGACCTGTGAGCTAGACTTACCTCCAGCCCTGCCATGCTTTTGTGTGAGCAGCAATGATGTGTGCATTGGCACAGTGCCACAGGTCTGTGTCGTGTCTGGTAGCACTGCAGAGCTCAGTTTAACTACAGCTGTGTCTTTGAGACCCCGCGTGATAACAAAGCCCAAGTCTCCTGTTTGAAAACTTTGAGCATGAACACAATGTGTTAAAGTGACTTGAGAAATGGACAAAGGAAGAAAAAGAAGACAATAAGGGTCCTTTGACAGGCTTTCCCCTGGACTGTTTCTCTTTCTATCCATTTGGAAGGGAAATAAATGTTCTTGGGCCTCACTGCTTCTATCCACTCAGTCCTAGGGTAACAGATTCTCGTAATAACTGTTCAGAGAGTTTTCAGCACCATTCGGATACAGGAGAAAATGTATTCTGAAACGACATACATACATGGAACTTCATGACAGCTCTGCTACTGTGTGAATGATACCATCCAATTCTCAGAACAAATTTCATGTCAAACAAACAAACAAGTAAAGAAAGACAAAAGTCCAAGAGGAAAAGAGAGACTTTGAGCAAATACTCCTATATCCTCCAGAAATAGAAAAGAAGAAAACAAATCTCATTCCTAACCGCCGGTAAAATCCCCATCTATTTTTCTGTTATTATTACTAAATAAGGTCATAAACCTAACATGGATAGCAATTTAGAAGGAAGCTTGCAAACTAAAGGTGATATAAAAGAGCGTTTTCACGGTCAGACCAAGGATTCAGAGCCAACATGCCAATATGTCAGACCCCAATTTATTTCCTTTTCTGTCTTGCTTTTTAGGATAACTGCATCAGTTTGGACTATTCAGTTCCCCAGGCAGCACACAGCATGTGTCTCTCAGAGAGCCAAGAATAGAATTGGGATTCTTTATGATCAGCTCCCTACTGAGTACTAACAAGCAGCCATGTAATGTATTGAGAAGGTGTGAGCATGTCAAGCTCCTTGCCCAGCTGGATATAAAAATAGGAAATAAGCACCAAGGCAAAAGCGTAACAAGGATATCAATAACAGTGGCAAAGAATGGTTTGTTGAATGTGTGTGATACGTGATACTTACAGGACTGCTCTGCTTTTAGGTAGGCACTGTGGAAGCTCTTGTTCTCTTGAAGTAAATCTAGTACCTTGCATGCAAGGTGCTGGAAATGGTGTGATGGCCTTACGGAGAGGCTGAACTTTTCATCTATTATGCCTCCAACATTAAAAAGATGGAAAGTCTTTTCCCTCATTCCTTATTTCCATTTTTTTAGGCAAGAGAGAGTTGACACATATTCTACATTATTTGCAGCCACAAATTATAATTTCTGTTTGCTAATTTTATCCTCTTGCAGCATCCTTGGATCTGTTTGTATTTATCATAATGCTCCAAGAAACAAGATTTTAATTCTGACATTGATTTGTGGGTTTTGAATTTTTTTTCCATCTGCATGAATTTTTTGAAGTACAGAATGTGTTTTATGCTCTTTGAGACCTTGAAATAAAGATTTTATATTAGTCAGATGTATTTTTCAGAGAGTTTTCATGAACGTTTTAACCATATCTGTCAAATGTTCTTTGTGGCATTCAGTTGGGTAGACATACAGGGCATAGGACTCATCTTTGGTCCCTGACAGAAAAAAAGTGAAACTTCCACTCCTATCCACCACGAATGCTCGTGATTCTGCATTTGAACTGTGTGTTTTGGATATCCTACAAATCATCTCTCTGTAGTAACCTTACCGCAAATAAAATACAGAACATAAAGGTTTTTGATATCATAGAATTGTACAGTCATAGAATGCTTTGGGTTGGAAGGGACATCAAAGATGATCTGGTTATACCTTCCACTAGACCGGGTTGCTCAAAGACCCATTAAACCTGGCCTTGAACACTTCCAGGGATGGGGCACATGCAGTCTCTCTGGGCAACCTGTGACGGTGCCTCATCATGGCAAAGAATTTACTCCTGATATCTGATCTGAAACCTCCCTCTTTCAGTTTGAAGCCATTCCCCCTTGTCCTATCACTACATGCCCTTGTCAAAAGTCCCTCTCCAGCTCTCCTGTAGCTGCTTTAGGTACTGAAAGGTTGCTATAAGATCACCTTGGAGCCTTCTTCTCTCCAGGTTGAACTCTCTCAACTGTCTTCATAGGAGAGGTGTTCCTGCCCTCTGATCATTTTTGTGTTCCTCCTCTTGACTTTCTCCAGCACATCCTTGTCCTTCTTGTGCTGGGAATGGCAGGGCTGGACACAGCACAGCAGGTAGGGTGTCATGAGAGTAGAGTAGAAGAGCAGAATCCCCTCCCTCACCCTTCTGCCTACGCTGCTTTGGATGCAGCCCAGGACACGGCTGACTTTACGGACCGCAAGTGCACATTGCTGGGTCATATTCAGTATTCAATCCAGAAGTACCTCCAGGTCCTTCTCCACAGGGTTGCTTTCAATCCACTCATTGATCATTCTGTATTTGTGCTTGTGATTGTTCCCATCAAGGTGCAGGACCTTTCACTTGGCCTTGTTGCACTTCATGAGGTTCACACAGGCCCCCCTCTCAAGTCTGTCCTGGTCCTTCCTCATGGCATCGCTTCCCTCCAGGATGTTGGATGCACCACAGAGGTGCATATCATCACAAACTCTGTAAGACTGTGCTCTATCCCTCAGTCCATGTCACTGACAAAGGTATTAAACACCAGTCCAAATACTAACTCCTGAGAAACGCCACTTGTCGCTGCTCTCCACTCAGACACAGTTATTGACCGCAGCTCTTCCAGTGCAACCTGCAGGCAATTCCTTGTCCACTGAGTGGTCCTTCTGCCAACTCCGTGTCTCTCCAGCTAAGAGATGAGAAGGTCATGCTGAAGAGTGTCAAATGCTTTGCACGAGTACAGGCAGATGACATCAGTTGTTCTTCCATCATCCACCATGCTGCAACCCCTTTGTAGAAGACCACCAAATTTGTCAGGCGCAATTTGATTTTTTGTGAAGCCGTATTGGCCGTCACAAATCACCTCCTTCTTTTCCATGTGCCTTAGCATGGTTTCCATTAAGATTCACTCCACGATCTTGCTGAACACGGAGAAAATTCATTTAAGAGGAAAAGAAGTATTTAACATGGTTACTTTGTTATTGCACTTAGCTTTGGGAACTTAATGGAAAACGTAGCATACAGCAGTGGGAATAAACTGTCATTGCTCAGGGTTAGGTTGCAACTACTCATTTTGAAATGAAACCACACTATTTTTCTTTAAAGCATTATTTAGTTAATCCATAATCTGTGAACAACAGAATTCCTCCATCAGTTTTACACACTCTTTTTCACAACATACATGGAAGAGATGTACAGAATAGATTCAGTTCTGAAAAGAAAGCCCCAGGTTATTTTCATTGAACAGTTTTTATTATAGATATTGTGAACATTATAGAAATGTCTGACCTCTAATTCTCCTTAAAAAAAAGAAATACCAGCTCTTTGGGACACCATTGTTATCTCATATCTCTGTAAAGAAAATGATAAAAAATATCAGAAAAACCTGTGCCTCTACACGAGCAGAAATTTTCCTGCTGAATTTCAAGCCATTTCCCAGCATCCAAGAAGCTGAAAGCACACTTCACAACTCTTGCGTCCCTGTGACCTTGGTGGACTATAAAGACTTGGATGTCAGACTTTCAGCTGTGGAATGTAAAACTAAGCTGTTTGACAGACCACATCAGTCAGTGCCTCTGAACAGTGGCTCAAGAATCAGGACTTACCCTTTCTCTATTGAATGATTTATCAGAGTGGTAGAAAATATTGAGCTACTGCTTAAGAAATGCCAGAGGACACTGGACCCAGGAGGGATACATGCATAATTCATGACACTGATCAACAATATTCATAGGGAACAGTAACTACTTACTTTTCACACATTTTTAGCAGACTTACATTTTATAAAGGGAAATTGCATAGGCACTCATCTTTATTCATAAATTCTAGAGCAGATAGTTTCCCAAAACCATTGGAAAAACTATATATGCAAAAGTATATTATGCGTGTATTGTTTTCCAAGACCATGTGCATCCTGAGCTATGGGGAATAACTGGGTGATGGGTTACAAAGAGGGGAACCTATCAGTTCACCCAGTCACTTTGGATCTGTAAAATCTACTGTCTACCACCGTGAATCAGTAGTTTTCTTTCTGCTTTCAGCTGCCAGGTTTGAAATACAAAAACTAAAGCTTTTTGCCACTTAAAATAAAAAGAAAGCTCTAACTGAGCTGAACTAAATGATGGAGTGTTTATTCTCTGCCATAAATTAGTGTTTGCCATGGTCATCAGATGCCATTTGTTTTGCTTTTTTTTTTTGGCAGGATGGAGATATATATCAGTTTTATGGGGAAGAGTTTTGTCTGGTTAAATCCGAAGTTCTACTGCTATTAACTTCTCTCTATAACTACCTACAAAGGGGTACCTGGTTACCCTAGCTTTGCCCATTTCTGGGAAGTTTTCATGCAGATTGGCTTCTCCCATTAGTTAAGCTGAAATACATTCCCCTGCTGCAAGGGCAGAGCACACATGCACAGACGGTCATTGTGCATCAGGTGAAATAAATATGGCCATTTGACTGTGAAGGAGCAAGAAACATATTTAAACACAGACGTATAGTGCCAATGCAGAGGTTCTGCTAAACCTTACCTATGTGCAGAAAGATGTGTCTCTCCTGTAGATCCTGTGTCATGATATCTGGTCTCTTGATGCTTTGGATAGATGAAGATGTTTGAGAAGGTGTTAGACTTCTAGATTTATGTACTTGAATTGCTCTTTTTTTATTTTTATGTTTCTTTTTATTTTTGCCTCAATTGCTTGCATATAGTTGGAATAACAGTTGTGCCTCAAGGGCCCTAAATACTGAAATATCAAATTACTGAAGCAAATGCGTATGCTTTAGATCATGTCTTATGAGGCTCTTAGAAAATCATCTCTGCACTTAGAAACAACACACTTTGAAAAAAGAAAAAAAAGGACTAATGTTAAAGCTTCAATAATTCATCAAAATTCAGTTTAAATAAATAATAAACCATATAACTAAACACCTAATCATCCAGCTCCAGATTCTTTTGACTCATTGTTTATTAGCTTGTCAGTAAATTAATTTGCGTGACTTACCAAGCTAAATGCTTAAGAATAAAAAGGTTAATTGAAGGTTGGAGTAGGATACATTATTGAGCAGTTGACATATTGGCTTGATGTTATGAATAATCTGGAAGTAGTTCAATAGAGTTGCAGCCAATTCTCCCAAGTCTGAACTTGACCCGCAGTCTTTTTTGCGGACCCATTGTCACTTCTTTATGTCTAACAGGGCTGTGAGTATTTTGGTTTTTTACCTCCCTTCTCAAGAATATGAATTATTAATAACATGAAGAATACATTGAGGGAAGAAAAAAACAGAGTATATTGCATCTCTTCAAACCTATAAGAATTTGAAAAAAGGGAGAACAAGAAAAGTTAAACATCTATACCTGAGGTTGCTCGTTTGCATGCCAACAAAAGATAGTGAAGGAACTACAAAGATGCTTTGAAATGAGAGGATTATTAGAACAAGGAGAATTTTGAATTAATCAGGGCAAGCTTGTATAAGCAGATCCAAGATGCCAGAGGGTTTGGAAACTCTTTTTCTGTAAATCACTTCCTATCACAGATACTCTTTGTGAAAGGAAGATGGGGAAGTGAGCATAGGGGGCAGATGGGGAGGAGGTGGTCCCATCTCTGACATGCTCTGAATTAATGCAGATGTCAGGTAGCAGCCGAGTGTGTGGAAATAGAACTCTATATCAAAACAAAGGTTTTGCAACTACTGTGCTAATGATGAAGGGCAGATCTGAGGCAGGTTTTATTTGTCAGAGATCCAGTAGAGGTAATGCAAATCACAGCAACCGAGTACCTATCCCTCCATTTTGTGCTATTTCTCCTCCTCTCCCTGCCTCATCTCCTTTCATTTTTATGATAAACAGGGCTTGAACTCTGCTGAGCCTCACAATTCTGCATCTCGTTGATGACTCATTAAGATTTTATCATTCCAGTGACATGTTATTGAACCCAGTTTCCTTAGGGGGCTGGTCTGGTGATTACAGCAGTAACCAGTGACTGCTTAATCACCCACTTCATTATATTCATATTAATAATAAATACCAGGAGGTAGACAGTTATAATTACATTGCTAGTTTAGGAAGACATGAGCCTATAAAAGTTGGCAACACTGAAATACAAATTCGGACATTTATATCATGTGAATAGATGTGACTTGGAAGGTGCAGAGAAACGTAAGAACACAAACGTGGTTATTTTAAAGAGAATTATTGTCACAGCAATCATGATGCTGTTTAATTAAGCAGAAGAAAAATACTTCCTTGAGCATGAGCAGCTTAGAAGAGATCAGGCAGGATGATATTCACATGTCTGGTTCAGAAGCATTTTTGATCAGGGAAAGAGATCCCAAAGAATGCTCTAGCAGCCTTGCTGTGATGTTCTTTAGAGTAAGAAGCTGCAAATATCTATCCCCATAATGTCCCTAAAGTATGACACATATCTCCAGGGTTGAACTCTTCCACCTTTGATGAGCACATACTTTGCAGAGCAGGGATTTTTCAGCATTATGTAAGTCACAGAACAGCAGTTCCCCAGACATACCAGTGATGCTGAGCAGACAGCCCCTTCTAACTCTAATGAACTGTGGCAAACACACTGAAAGGTTTGACACAATATGATTCATCATAAAGTGGCAAAATGCTGAGCTGGATGCATGCTGCACTGAAGACCCAGACAGGAGAGGGCTGTTTTCTGGTTTACTATGCATGCCTATTTAAAGATTAGATGAACTGCCATCCAGAGGAGCTTGCTTGCTGCAGAAGCAAAAGGTGACTCTCTAAGTTCTGACATCTAAGTTAAAGAAGATGTTGAGTGAGGGCAGGAGAGGGAACATATTGGACCAAAGAGTCAAGAAGAAGCAATAGTATTTCTCCCACAGCAAGATAACGCTTTCATGGCTGAGAATTTCTGAAAATTACAACTTTACAATCAAATCTGATTTTCCTGAAAATCCAGAAAAATATCTGTCTGTTCCCCATTACATTTAAAAAGAGGTCTGGCTTTATTTTATTTTAAAATATCAATTTTTTGTTGCAGAAATTTGTTTTCTCATAACTGAAAATGTTATCTGTACAGTGCTGCTAAAGTAGCTGACAAAAGCAAAATGAAGGCTGATTTACATCCTGAATAGGACCAAGAAAAGTCTAGCTTAAGTTCAGAAGGTGGGTGCTCAGGCAGCTCATGACTTAATTAATTTCCTAGAGCTTCACATATTTATGCAGCACTTTAAAAATCAGAGAGTTCAGATGAGCTGAAGCTGGAAATGTTGGTTCAAGTTTCTTCAGATAAGAGATTTAGTGCTCCCAACTTCTAGCTATTGTATAAAACAGGAGGTTTATAATTGTGCCAACTCTTGTAGAGGATTTCGCATGGTTTGAGCAATATGTGAGTTTGGCCTCTAAGGAAAATAAGCACTGTATCCTAAAAAGGCTTAGACTAACAACCCCTGCCAATACCTCAGTCATTATTTATCTGAAATGTCTCTGGGATTTAAACACTAAATGTTTAGGTTTAAGGCTAGTTTGATAGGCTTGAAGAAAGTGGCTGACCATGCCACCAGTCCCAGAATACTTGGTCTCTTCAGTCATCTTAGTATTTCAACATTCCTTGCAAAGATATCCCTTCAAGTATGTGCATCCAGGAGAATCTTGACTGCAGAGCTTCTAGCTGGTGTGATACCTCAGTTTATAGGGAATTCATCATTATTTGCCAGGGCCATATTTTTTCCTGGGAAGAAACTTTTTGTGAAGATATTAAGCTTCAGTAGTTTCCTTTAAAATATAGAACTTGGGAGAGATTTGGGCGAGTGGATCCAGCTGAAATAAAACAATAGCTAGGAAAAAAAGAATCAATGATTTGTGGAAAAAGGTCATGTACATCTTGGACTCCTTAAAATATGGTGCATTAAAACCGAAAACCACTGAAAGGTTGAGAAACAGAGACTAGGAGGTAAAGGAATGCTTCTGCAGTTGGGCACACATTCTTTACATAGACAAGCACACAGGGATGCTTTTGAGCAACCTCATTCGTTTATGCACATGTCCACAAATGCATACATGAAGAAAAGAACAGTCAGCTCATTGTCTGCCAAAAAAAAAAGGTATAGAACAGTACAGGAAAACTAGGACACAAGGATTCATCTTTATTGAAATGGAATAGCTGAAGGTTCTGGCACCAGAATATATATTAAGTAGATCAAGAAAAGAAAAACTACTATAATTCAGCCATTTAAAATTTTCAGTACTTCTATAAAAATAGATTCAAACTTTGCTAATATGCATTTTGATTGACTATACATTTTCATCTCACTTCCATTGCTCCCTCAGGCTCCACATCCCTAGTTAGGCAAATAGCTGGCCTTTACCAGATGACATTAAATTGAATTCACTATCTGAGTTACAATTAGATAAAGCACTCAGTTTTGATCCTTTATGCTTCTGAGTTACTGGAAAGAAAAGATAAAACCCCTACAGTCTTGGCCTCTGAGGCTTCCCACACAAAAGCATATTGCCTCACCACAGTGAAATATGCATAATTGGTTAGACTCTTCTCTAAAGATACAATTAGTAACTTGAATTCTGAGCTCCTCTATAGAGAACAGAAATAGGTATTCCAAAACCATGCCTCATTCTTTCCCTCTCTAGTTTCAACAGAGCTTGGGCTTGAACAGAAAGAAGTGTAAGAAATACCTGCTTATAAGAAGGCAAAGCAGAGAGGTAACATCAGCCTGGACAAGATGAAAGTGTCAAGAACTCTGTAGTGCTTGTCTGAACTCTCTAGTGAAGAGGTGCTTGGGGAGGGATTTCCAAGAGCAGAGACAAGAAACAAAACGGACTTCTAAAACTGGTATCTTGAAAAAGGAGAATAAAATTAATCCTAATCTCAACAAAGGTTAAATCTGACTCACAAACTTGTTAGCCCTCTTTGTGGTAACTTTTACCTTATTTTTGGGTGAACATCTACTCCGGCTTCTAGTTCAACCAAAGGCAGATAGAGGCTTTTATTCTCTCTCTTCGCTGCACCTACCACAGAGAACCCAAAAATGGGCACAATGGTGAAATAGTTAAAAAAACCCACTAAAGATCTCTGAACTAGAGTGTGATATTTACTGACAGTTTTTGCTCAGAGAAGATTATCTACAGAATGTAAGTACTCTGCTACACCACTCAGCTCTTCAAGGAGATAATTTTGTAGGATGTTATTTCTTATTAATGCCCCAAGCAAGAAATTACAGGAAAGTTCCAATCCAAGCAGTATTGTTCCACTTCCCACATACCTAAGTACTCAGATTGGTACATCTATCTGTATCTTATATGATTAAATGACCTCCATAACCCCTAGAAAGTCCTGGCTGCTTGTCCATTAGCAGACTGTTCTTTTGGCACTGAGTTGCCAAAGCAGAACACAGAAGTTTTTCAGTTCAGTGGGAGTCACTTGGATAAAATCCAGCATACAGCTTTAGCAGGTAGACCTTTTATCACCACAGGAATGATGAAGGGTAGAAATGATGGAGGATTTGGTAATCAAATTAAAGTTGTCATTATACAACAACTTCCTGTTTCGACTCTCCCCTCTTACTTGCAGAAGTTGTAATCACTGCCTTTCAAGAAGTGCAGAAGCAGAGGAGCTTTGCTGGTGAGGTACAGTATCCCAAATTTACAATGTTCTCCTGTTGTCAAATCCAAGTCTGCTCTTTCAGTGTTGTGTATGCATTCATCCTTTTTAAACAGGGCTTTCTACACACCTTAACAAGCAGTCATATTTTTCCTGCAGTTTTGGCACTGCCATAGGGAATTACAGTAAAGTCCACAGAAATCTTTTACATGTTGTTGAGTCATTGGTATGAAGAACTGTAGGTTCACAGAAATAAGGTTACACTAATATATACACTAATATACAACTGGGAATCTGTCAATTTTCCAGTGACTTTTCTAGACAATATGATATTTCCAGGTGCAGTACAATGATGGATTTCATGGGAGTTATACCAGAATAAATCTCTGATGTGAATCTGCTATGCCAAAACTTCCACAGAACTTGATTTATTCTAGACTTCATATTTTTTCAAGTCTAGCCTTATTCAGATCCAGCATAGCTGCACTGGAGATTGGCCTTGGGCCAATACTAGGATAAACAGTAAAATGCAAACCTGCCCACCCCCCAACCTCCCAACCCCTTCTGCCCCCCAACCCTATTAAATTGATTCAATCAGCTGGTAATGTTTTCACTTTTTTTTTTTGAGTTATTAATCTCAGAAGGTTTTGCAGATATGAATTCCTTGTTCTTTGTTCTGTACATTTTGAAGGGCTCTCATGACCTTTAATAAATATGCTGAGTATAACACGACAATGATGCAGGGAGTAGGGGGTGGTGTGTGTTTGAAGTGCGTATTGTATGCTTAATTTCAAGAATCTCTCTGCTCCACAGTACATACTTTCTCTAGGATTCTTTTAAAAAATGTAGGTGCTTGGCCATGTTCTCTACAGTGGTTCAGTTAATTTGCTGTGATTAACTGATTCAGATTACACAGTAAAGACTTGGAAAAGGAGCACTCACTTCGTGCTTGTGCCTTCCTCAACCCTCCCTTCATATATGCTTTTAGCATCCACCTTTCAAAATCTGCAGCCGTGACACCTTCAGAAGATAATCTGGAGCAAACCATGGAAAAGAATGAATCCCTGGGCCTGCCTTTATTCTTATGCATCTGTATGATATTGACCAAACAAGAGATAGTTTTGAACTCTGGTTTGGATCCACCCTCCAGTTCAGAGGGAATGAGTAAACTAAAAAGCCATGAGGAATAAGAATTTGTGCACAAGAATTGGTGCACAAGAATTTGTGAATAAAAATAGTTTCAGAGAGGAAAAAAGAATGGATATAATCATGTTTTTACTGTACTCCTTCCTCAAACATCTTGAACATTTACTGATCTCTGAATATTTGAGACAGGAGCTATAATTGTCAGGCTACATGAGACTCCTTGGGGAGGAACAGCAGCTTTTGCAGTACCTCACGAAACAGTGAATTTTCACTGAAATAAGTCAGTATAAAAAACAAACCAGAATGACTGAGTGGGAAAGATTATTGGATATTTTAAGTAACTTTTGCATACAGTAATAAAGTTCTGTCTTGAAGAAGATGCAAGAATAACGATCATAGTATCAGTAAGGTTGGAAAAGACCTCCAAGACCATCAAATCCAGCCTTTAACTGAATACCACCACACCCACTAAACCCCACTGCGCAGTGCCATGTCCACACAGTTTTTTGAACACTTCCAGGGATGGAGACTGTTTCAGTGCTTTAACATTCTTTCAGTGAGGAAGTTTTCTGATATCCAATCTGAACTTCCCCTGGCACAACTTGAGGCCATTTTCCCCTTGTCCTGTCACTAGATGCCTGGGAGAAGAGGCCGATCCTCACCTCGCTACAACCTCTTTCACACAGTAGTAGAGGGCAATAAGGTCTCCCCTGAACCTTCTTTTCTCCAGATTTAACAACCCTAGTGTCCTCAGTCACTCCTCGTAAGACTTTGGTGATGGTCGTTTGCCACTGAAGTCTCCTGATCTCAGTGGGGTAGGAATTCACCCACAGGCTTGAAGTGAAGGGGACACTTCAGCATCCTACCATCTTCAGCCAGAAGTGTGTGCCTCATTTGGCTTAGCTACATTCTCAGATCAGTGAGGGAGATGGGCATCTCCAGAGGATGATTTGTCTAATGACAGGTGCTTATGGAAGAGTGAATAAATTACATTTTCAAAGAGCTTGTCTCTTTCCATTCACTCTGTGTAGAGAATAGAAGTCTTCAGATCCTACTCTGTAGAACTGAAAGTAAAATCCAGCTCAGCTTCCTTTGTTTCTTTCATTACCTCTTAGTTTATAGCACATGGTAGGACTACTCTGTTGTTTCTGTATAAACAAAGGATTTTGAGACTAATTCAATACTTCATCTTTGTTTTGGTTATTAATCAATCTCAGCAGCAGTTCATTGAATTTTTTAGCACAATGGTAACAAAATTGATCACATAATGATGTGATATTTTATATACCATCAAAGAAATAATAAAAAATTCTTTTATACGGAATCTTTTTAATATATATGATCATTCTGGGTATCGCTAAATGACAGCAGACTTTTATTATTGCACAAATGGAAATTTCTATTTTGATTTTTCAGACTTTGTTCATTACTATTGAAAATGAACAAAGTGTTTGCTATATATGGGAAAAACAAGTTTGCCTGATTGTATTTCTAAATTGTAAAATGCAGTGGTTATCTTACAAACATGAGCATTTTGTTAGAAGTAACAATAGTTTCAAAGCCTTTCTTGTCTTTTATATTGCTACCTTCATGGACCTTTATTTTCAACTGGAAACCATAACAGTGTTTTTTTCAGACCACATTTAGAACATTTCAGAAAAAGGTCTTGCTTATTCTGGCAATATTTTCTAGCCAAGCTTTTGCAACCTCTGTATCATATCTGTAATACGCTGGAAATTTCACTTTGGGTATTTTACTATCCTGGTCTGGAACCATTCCCAATATTTTCATCCGAAATTTCCCATACACACTCCAGACCTTTTGGCAGTTTGAGTTCTTCAATTTCTTTAATTTCTCATAAATCTCACATATCGAGAAGCATCCTATCACTGTGCCAGCCCACAGAAGATGCCTGGCAGTGCTAAGGCACAGCTGGTCATCAACATTATTTTTTTTCAGGTCTTTGACAAAGAAAGTGAGAGGATGAGATAATGAAGATGGAAAGATGACTAATTAGTTGATTAAATGATGACAGTTAAGGGATATTCAGCTTTATAGAGTTATTAATAGAAAGAACATGCTTCAGCTTCATATTACAGTAGAGAAATGTCTGGGTAAGGCCGTTGAGACCCATCAAAAAAGCTTTAGAGTAGGAAAAAGAAAAGAAAACTGGGAGATGAGGTGTTTCCACACTTGATCCTAGGGAAGATAGACAAGTGCTGCTGCTACTGTAATGGATAAAGCAGGACTATGATCCTAGGTGCCTGAAATGAAGCAAAAATTAATACAAGTCAAGACTGTAGCCAGGCTCCTGAAGTGATTAGGAAAAAGGATTATCCCCCTTTTCAACAGAAATTTTAAGTGATTTGTCTACTGCTGCTGTGAAACAAAAGGGAAGAACTTGAGCTTCTAGAGGCTTGGATTTGGACAAGGTCAGAGATCTCCCTCATGTTATTTGGAAAGCAAACACTACAGAAAAACATCATTAGGAAGCCTTTTATTTTTATTTTCTTCCAATAGATCAGATATTATGGCAATGACTACACTATTATTTCTGGAGATGTCAGTCAACAGTGTTTTCCAGGAAATCACAAGAGAAATGCACAGAATACTATTGCTTTAGACAGAGCTTTGAAAGGAAATGAGGATACTACAATAGTCTCTTTTTTCTTTTTGTGTTTTGATTTATTTTTTTTTTTCAGGATCATGGTTGTTTTCAGTTACCTGTAGAAATGAACAAATAACAACTTCATTGGAGGACCCTACTTTTGAAACTAGCTCAGAACTGAACAGAAAGAAGACTGAGTTTCTAAAAGGCAATGACCTCTGAAATTTTTTCGTGGTCAAAGGACTATACTGTCAAGAATCTGTCCTTAAAAAGGGGAAATCTTGTTGAGAGTGACTTCCCTCCTAAATGGATGACTATTCAATCAAAAAAGATGCTAGCAAGTAAGGAAGGTACATATACAAGATAGAAAATGAAAGGAGTCATCATAACAAAAGGTTATATCCTAGATATCAAGAAGAATAAAAGAGAGAATCGTCCACAGGTGGGATATTCTCATCTTTGCAAGGCATATTAAAAGAAATAGCCAGGTACCATTCAAATAAATGGAAAGCTGTCTTCTAATGAAATTTGCTCATGACTCATTTTCATAGTGTATTATTAATATATAGGGATGTCAGAATATCCCATTAAAAGATGTGGGGAAACTCCAAGACTAGAGAAAGTAGGAACACAGACAACATAAGGAGGAAACTTGTGTACATTACTATCAATGGGGTGATTATGAGCTGGAAATAGCTGAGGAAGAGGAGAAAGTAGTTGTGTTAAATGATTGTAAGATGACAATGAAACACCAAGGATTTTTTCATGTAGAGAAAAAAGTTTATTCTTAAAATACCTCAAGAAATGGAGAACTCCTCCAGTGCCATCCCACTCTCTGATGTTCAGATCATATTAATTCAAACTGAAAAATAAGTAGAAGAGACCTTCTGAAGTGGTCAAGAAATGGAAGAATGAAAGAGTTCTGTTTGATCAAACCCATAAAATAAAACCTCAAAAGATGATAAGATCTTTCTCTGAAAATGTTTCTGGAGAATGAACAGCAGGAGGAGGAAGAGTAACACAGTCTTCAGGAGAAAATCCATGTGAAAATACATAGGTATGACACAGATACGTGCATACGTAGGCTGAGAATTACAGAGGTTGTCCCAAACTCTTAAGCAGTTTAACTGTACCTTGCTGCACCTAGGGAAAACAGAAACACTTTTCACTTTAAAAGGTGGATTTGCTAGCACTCAAACCCTGCAAACTGTAATGTTTACTGTTACTTAGACATAAATTTGAATGACAGAATCAAACTTCTCTTAACAAAAATGAGAATGAAATTTGGGATGCAAGTTAGAAATCAAACATCTTATCATCAGTCTTTTTGTTCTTTCGTGAGGATAAGTACCTTTCTCAAACATAACCAATAGCCTGAACACTCCTGAGGTATTTTTTTGATGTACAGTATAAAGAAAATCTTTCCTAAATAATAGCAAAAAAAGGTCCATCTAAATTATGAGATGTACCCAGTGCTTTTTAAAACAAAAACATCCCAAATTGATTTAACTTCTTAAAATATTCATTTCATATGAGTAAAATCACCACCACTTAACTTAATAACGCTATTTTTGGCTTCCAGGCTGATACAAAATCTAAGTAAATCTAACCCAAAGAGCTGTATTTTTGTAGCTGTTAGGAACTACCAGACATGCCAGCATAAATAATTCCAGACAGCTTCACTCTGTGATAACATACAGAAGCATTTTGAATATTTTACTAATTCAAATCAAATACTAAGTTCCCAGCACTAAGAAACTGAGCAATTGTCTAGGCTACTCTCTGGGTGTCTTGTCATTTTTTCTATATGAGGTCTTTGTCATTTTTCTATGCCGAATAAATTAATGCTGTCTTTTGATTATGGATTCATGAAAGCTTAGAAGAAACTTCATTATAATCTGTATTTAGGAGATTAGCGTGTTGCTTGTATATCTGATTTAGTAGAATTACATACAATATTGATTCTGGAGAATTTCCGTAGCAGGAAGATACTACTATATTCAGTGGCATCACTGCATTTCTGGTGTCCTTCAGTGATGTTTTTTAAGACAGGAAACTGATGGTCTGCCACAAAACCACACTGCACTGCCCATCCTTTGCTTTGAGTCTCTTCTATTCTCTGCCACAAATAACCCAAGTCTAAGTAATGGCAAAAGCAATGGCAAAACACTGCTATTCTCTTACTACTTAATAAATGCATCTCTCTGGTGCCAGTAAATGAGACTGCGGAGAGTGGCACAGGTTGCTGAAGGCAGGAGGACTGTACATTGTACACTGTGCTCATTATTTCTTTGCTCACTACTGCCAGAAATGGCCATGGGAACTGAGGAGGTTCAGTGATGATCCTTTGCCTCAGAGAGTGTTTCTCATGGACATGCAGAGCATGGAGGAGTGTTCAGGTGCTGGCAGTCGTGCTGTGTCTGTGCCCCAAGCAGCTGCCACCAACCATCACTAAGCCCCGAGCTAAGTGTTTGTGTGACCACTGTGCTCAGGAGGGTCCAAAGAGCACAAAGGAGAAGCCAAAGATGCCATCTGAGGGTAGGAGTGGAGCAGCTACATGATTTCCTGCACCTGACTCTGACTGCAGCACATGAGCAATAGAAACAGGGCTGAGCTCTGACTCCTTTGCCTCTTTTGCAGGAAGGGTTGTGAGCTATCTTATAGAAACAGCACTAATTCTCTACCTCACCACACCAGTGTTATTGAAATATAATGCTATTAAAAGAGATAAAATTACCTTAGGTTAAAATGGGTGTCATGCCCTGGAGAATCAGATCCACAGGAATGAAAGGATTTCTTTGTGTAAGAGACATGCTTTGAGGCATAAAAGATTAGTAAATACAAATGATGTACTTTCTTGTCACATATTATAATAGCTTCTATTTATTTGTGCTATTTTTAAACAAGCACAGAATTAAACTTGCAATTTTTTTCCCCCAATGGACTAAGAATCTCAGTGAACAAGACACATTATAAACCTCTAATCCTGAGAATTACAGACTGGAAACACCAGACACCATACAAAAATATAGCAACAACATGTTATGGCTATTTGTCATTGTTTTTTGTTTAGTAAAGTTATATATTGTCTGCTACAGATTTTCCTAAAAAATCTGGAGATCTCTACAGGCTATTAAAATCATCTAGACTGAAAAACAGAGTGCTTCTAAAGGTCTCCTTCTGCCCACCATATGTTGTTAGAAAATTGCTTACATATACAGGTAGCACGCATTAGAACTCTGCAAAACTGCCAAATATGCTCCAGGTAATCTTCCTGCACACACATAAAAAGTGCCAGATTTTGAAAAGGGGTAAATGCATCATACATGAATTTTTCATCTCATAAGCCAATGGGATTGAATGAGTAGCCTCTAGCAAATATGTCCAATACAGAGAAGGAAAGCATGTGTTTTTGCAGACTAAGGGCTATAAGAACAAATGAGGGAACCACAGGGCAGAAAATATGCTTTAATGCAATATGTATGAAATTTGGTAGGCCTTGGCCAAGCTTCTGGAAAACGTATGTGCTACAGATTAGAATAACAACTGTGTTCAAGTGGCATGTTCAAAAGCACCAAAATATGATGCTTTGTTAAAAGCTGATAAGTTTTAAGGTCCTAGCTTGCTGAGGAACTTGTGAGAATTAAACATGCTGCTTGTTAGGACATCATCCTCCAAGCTCAGCAGGAAGATGAAAAACTTTTTAGAGAATGAAAAATGTGGCACATTGGTCAATATAATTCGTCTTTTCCTCTTTCCCTTTCTCCCAGCACTGCAAATAAGGAGTGTAATTCTCCCTTCCCAAAGATATCAACTGTTAATAATTCACCATGATGATTTTGGATGTTTTATATTTAAAGTCTGCACACAATCTACTGATTAAATCACATTATGAATAGTTGGATGAATATCTTATTTAAAAAATTATTTTCTTCTGCCACCACAAATCGTACTTTTGCAGCAAATGACTGGCCATTTTAATAAGAATGAATGCAATTATTTTTACAGTCTGTGCTCTTTACAGGCTGGTGTACTTCATTTTCATGTAAGAAGCCAGTGGGTATTATTGGAAAGGAGGAATTTTAAAGTTGCTATTTGCGTCTATAATTTAGAGAAAATTACCTTGCCTGGAAAAAGTAAATAAGATGTGGGAGGCTTCAGTGAAATCACTGAACGCGAGACGATATCAGTAACTGAGTATTCTTTTTCTTTTCCATAACCCCCATGGTGATATTTTCACTTCTTATTTTATCAACTAAACCACCAAAGAAAAAATAGAGAAGATAATATGGGCAAAGAAATTCTGAAGCAAGGCTAGCAGAGTGGACTTAATTCTTCCTCAGGATATGTGAAATCGGATTAGCAGATGAACACCTTCATTTTGCATCTTTTTCGCAGGTTTACTCTCTCAGATTATTTAATCTGCTTTAATAGCATTGTATTTGCAGTTGCTCTAAGTCCTCCAGACAGAGGGGCCTGTCTGGATGCAGCCTCTTTCCACAGCAACTGCAAAGAGTGGGAATCAGCTGAAGTTCATTTCACCTTGCAGGGACCATGTGGCTGTTAGTAATTAGTAATTATAAGAACTCAGATGAAATATAATAAAACATTGTGTCATGGTAAAGATAGATGACTAAGTGACACATACGGATGTAAAATCCCAAAGAAAAGCAAGGGGATGTAGGTATTTGTCACTGAAGCCCTAAAAAAATCCCCTCTTCCAGCTACTGTGTGCTAAAATGGAACTCAGATTCCTGGGTTGGATATTTTTGGAAGAAATATCTCTGATCTGCTTTGACCATACAACCAGGCAGGTATAAAACCAACGGTCACTGGCCTCTGTATGTGCTATTCTAGTGACTTATGGAAAATCACTGAAAAAAGAAAATGTGCTTTATTTCTTAAGGTCATATTGGGCTTAGCCTATAAACCATCAAGCTACAAAGAAGAGACCTACTGTATTCCTGCAAACCCAGAGTGCAAAAGCAAGGAAGCACAGAAATTGCAGTAGTTCCTTAGTTTCTACTTGATCATCATTTGACTTGGTCCTGCAGTGCCTTAATTTAGTTCCTTAATCACTTAATAGTGATATATATTCCCAGTCTCTTCTTTTTACCTGTTCCACAATGTACAATCAAATAAGCATTTCCTGAGACAAAGAACTGATGCCAGAACCCAACAGTTAGATGTAGACCTGAGTTACCAAGGTACAAGGCTAGAATCTCCCTGATTGAGAGCAGAGATAGGTTGTGGGTCGCTCGTGTCTTGCATCACTATTTTACGGATTTTAACAACAAAGGGGATGGATGGGAGAGGTGGAGTTTCAGCAATTCTGGTTTTGAGGGTGAAATCCACATTCTGAAAATATTTTAATGAGACAGAAAAATTCCCATTATGTGTATGTGTTTATATACTACCATAATTCCATAATTCTGTTTTGCAGCACAGTTTGGTTGAGGTGGAAGCAGGTGAAGATCCTTAGATGAGTTTTGCCTATGATGCTACTCCTTCAACTGAAAAAAAAAAGAAAGAAAATACTCTAGAAGAAAATGGTGGTGCCAGGAAAAGGTGTGTAGACAGGCTCCAGATTGAAAGACAAAGATGTCTTGGAAACAGAAGCTAGTTTAGACAAGCAGTCAAACTCTCTGACTGCTCATTTACAGATCTTTATCATCCCTACCTCCTTCTATATATACTTGAGGAATTTATTAGCTCATTGTCCTAAAAATTACTGGTGCATTTGATGTGACCTATTGACAATGCATTACTGATGCTTTAATTGGCTCAGATGAGTGATTGTACAGTGATGCCCTGTGATTGTACTGATTCAATCATCTGCAGTAAGTTATCTTTTTACACCTCAGTATTTTGAACATGGATAAAATTCTTGGTATTAGATTCCCAGGTAACTCAGTGGGCTTAAATGAGCTACCTGACTCTCCATCAACCCAATTTCACCCAACATTTCTCTGAAATTGTTCTTAGGTTATGACCTCATTGAGTAAATTTCAATCAAGAGTGAATTTTCATGACGTTCTGTAAAGCTGTGTAAATGAGTATTTATAATGGGAAACATGAAACATCTTTACCTATAACTACACTGCTGGAAGCTGAAATAGTAAAAGAGCTTACCCTGTTCCATTTCATATTGTATAAGCTATTAGACCGAGGAGTTGGAAGTACAATTTAATTCCTCTCTCCAAGTACATTAAAGGTTTTTGGCTTTTTTTAGTTCCTTTTACTGATGCTGTTTTACATTTTCGCCCTTAGCACCCAATAAAAACAAAATAAGAGAAAAAGACAGAAGAAATGAAACTGCTGTAGAAAATAACCTCAGAGAACAAGACAACTTCATTTACAATCTAATAAAATATTTTTCATGAGTGTGGAGGGGTGGAAAGCACGCTGTAATACCAAGTAACACAAATCTGTTGTGTTGTGAGGAAATGGAAATCCCAGCTGTCGTCGTGAGAGGGACCACACCTTATACAACTGATCTGCACCAAGCAACTACAAAAACAAATTAACTGATAATTAGGAGATGAAGGCACAGTAGCCACTATGTTTGAGCAATAACACTCTACAAGGACCTTCTGCATTGACATGTTATTAGTCTATTTTTGGTTTGGTTTTTTTTTTTTAAGCTGACAACACTACTGTGAAGCAGTTCCTACCCTGTCCTGATCCAAGTCTGATGTCAGTCTGCCTATTAGTGCTGATTCATCCAGATAGTCCCAAAAGACAAGAATTACTTTCCCTGCCCTATAAAGATTCTTTCAGTTTCTCTACACTCTCAGGAAATGAACTCTGGTCAGCTTAAAACTCATTTATTGCAGTTTCTTCAGTGCAGGCGATAGAAACACAAATTTCTGACGTTAATAATTTATGTCACAGTTGAGATTTTTTGCAAATACAGAAAGACCTTCCAAAGACAATTCAGCCATTGTGCAGCTACTGCTTAAAGCAAGTCACTAGTAGAATTAATCAACATGCAGATTATGTCATTTGTAATTAAGATGGGGGTTATACATTTTTAATAATCTTCTCATCTGTAGCAAAGTTGGGGTTTCCGTTTTATCCCTGTCCTCCACTGCAGATCTAGTTCTTTCCATGAATTACATACAGAGGTGAAGGGAAAATTAGAGTGTTATTCTCCTTAAACTGAAGTTTTATCCTCAAAGAAAAAGTGAAAACAGCATTTGATTTCTGGTTATATTTAGAACTACACACCCTTTTTTGTCAACTCCATTGTTAATCGCCTTCTATCCTTGTGAGAGTCTCGGTGGCAACGTACACACACTTCAGGATACATGCTCCTGCTCAAGCATTGAACAACCCGAACACAAAATCTTTATTCCTAGCATAAAAATGAGAGGAAATACAGTTTGATTTTTCAGAAACTAATTTTTTTAGGTTTACCTGCAAATTCTTTTTCTTGTAGGCAGAAGAGATTTAATCAGAAGAGTAAAGAAGGCTCTGTGATGGTTACAGACTTGCATTTCTTTCAACAGTTCTGTGAGTTGCTGAGCTAATTTCCAGTGAAATGAAGCTCAGCTGTTCTCCCAGAGTTCATACACTTGCAGCTATGCCTCTGCATAATGTGACCTTCATTGCCGTGTACAGACAGTAAATAATAAGGTAGAAGAAATCAGTCATAAGAGTTTGATTTTGTCACACAAGCCTTCAAGGTTTTTGTTTAATGCAAAACACCTCCTGTCAATGGAGTAGTGTGGGAGCCGCTCTTTCTGAAATGCTGCTGTTCCAGTGAATCTGAGGAAATCAGACCCTTTCCTTATCAGTGGTTTTCCACAACTGGAAGCAACAACCAACAGCCCCAGGGCTGGGGCACTCTCTTCAGTGAGAGATGAACATCACCATGGAACCTGAGCTTGCTGGGACACTCCAGATCCGTGATTTCTGCCTATTCTTGTTGCTTATTCTTGATTTGGTGGAATTAAATTTCAGGGAATTCCATTCTGATGCTGAGTTTGGGAAAGTCACTGCCACCTCTTTCTTACCAATTAGTCTTGTCTCAAACAAGACAAGGTCCAAACAAAAGCTGACAACTGTACAAAGAAACTGAGCACACTCAGCTTCCCAGGTGATTTCAGAGTTGTTGCTTTGCAGTTTTTTCCAGGTCATGTCTTTACAAGACAGCAATCTGGGCAGAACAGAGGTTTGCAGCTGAGAACAATCTGAGACCCACCGTTCACCAACAGTGCACACTCAGCAGTGAGTATTGATCACTTGTGCCTATCATTTACCTTTTTCTTGTTTTCTTTCCATGTTTTTTTTATTAGTAACAGCTGTCAGATCATTCTCACCTCTCCAATGCCCTTGGTAAGAAGAGCAACAGGAACAAACGCACGTTTGTCTTGCCTCACAGTTTTCAGGAGTCAAAGCTTGACTTGCTGGCAGTTGTGAGAGCCTTGGGGAAAAGGTCTGAGGCCACCCAGCAGAGCAGATGTGCAGCAGCAGCTGAGGAGCACTGTTCCCAGCAGCTCCTCCAGCTGCAGTAGTTACCCATTAGTGAGCAGCAGCAGCATTGCTCCATCACTGTGTTGGATCCAACCACAGGCCTTCTGCTCCTTTCCCAGAAACGATTCCTTATATCCTGCCAGTCAGCCTCAGCCTTCTACTTTATTAATTACAGGCTCAGCTGTGAGTCCTTCCACATGCCCACTCTGGGAGTAATGGTCCATGAGAAGTCTCATTAGTCTCCCGTGTGGACTGCCCTCACTGCCAGATCCCTCAGAGGGAAGAGATCAACTGTTAGCTAAAAGCTGCTTTTCTTCCCCACACAAGTGAGACGTGGCAGGATGAATAAACATGGAGCAATGGGAAAAAGTGGTGCTATCTCTTCCTAGGACAGTCTTTGCAGACCCAAGCACATGAGGAGTCAGTAAATGCCAGTAGCATGGTATTTACTTAATATCACTTCTGAGCACCACTTCTGTGTCTATTTTCATCCTCAATATCCCTAGCAGCAGCTAAAAACTCCGTTCAACATTGCAGCTCTGTTATTCTGAGACTGATATGAAGCTAGTCTAAGGCACAGTTCCCTGCTTCTAGCATTAAGAAGTTAACGAACTAAGTCACTAATCCTGAAAAGGTGTGGACACTGCGTTGCTTTAAGCATGTGATGAGTCTGTGAATCTACTGGCAGTGCCTTTCTGCATAAAATAAGTTTAGAATCATAGAATCACAGAATCGCTTATGTTGAAAAAGACCTTTAAGGTCATCAGGCCCCACTATTAACCCAGCACAGCCAGGTCCATCACTAAACCATGTCCCTAAGTGCCACACCTACACATCTTTTAAAACCCTCAAGAAATGGCTATTCAACCACTTCCCTGAGCAGCCTGTTTCAATTTTTGACAATGCTTTCTGTGAATAAATTCTTTCTAATATTCAATCTAAATCTACCCTGGCACAACTTGAGGCCGTTTCCTCTTGTTCTGTCACCTGTTACTTGGGAAAGAGATCGACCCCCATGTGATTACAACCTCCTTTTAGGTTGCTGTAGACAGTGAGAAGGTCACTCCACAACCTCTTTTTCTCCAGGTTAAACACCCCCAGCTCCCTCAGCCACTCCTCATCAGACTTGTGCTCCAGACTCTTCCCCAGCTCCATTGCCCGTGTCTGGACACACTCCAGCCCGTCAATGGCTTTATTGCAGTGAGTGGCCCGGAACTGAACACAGGATTTGAGGTGTGGCCTTACCAATGCTGAGTACAGGGGGACAATCACTGCCCTGGTCCTGCTGGCCACACCATTGCTGATATAGGCCAGGGTGCCATTGGCTTTCTCGGCCACCTGGGCACTCTGCTGGCTCATGTTCAGCCACTGTTGTCCAGCATCCCCAAGTCCTTTTCCACCAGGCAGTTTTCCAGCCATTCTCCCCCAGCCCGTACTGGTGCCTGGGATTACTGCCACCTAAGGGCAGGACCCAGCACTTGGCCTTGTTGAACCTCACACAGTTGGCCTCGACCTATCAATCCAGCCTGTCCAAATCTCTTCTCAGAGCCTTCCTGCCCTCCAATAGAACAACACTCCAGACCAACTTGACGTCTTCAGCACACTGACTGAGGGTGAGCTTGATCCCTTCATCCAGATCGTTAATAAAGGTAAAGATTTGGTTCTTAGCTCTCTGCAAGATGAGGGTCCACAAATCTGTTCACAGTGAAACATGGATCTGGAATGAATGGCAGGCTCAGTAACACTGCTAACAGAACCAATTTCCTTATGTTCTGCAGATCTGCTGTGAGAATTACACCTTTTCTGCCTGACTCACTAGCCTTGTTTCTCAAATGGCTGTGAATACCTACAGACACGCACACACACCAGAAGACACAGGCAGGAAAATGGAGCAGAATAGAACTATATCAGAATGTGGGGTGGTTTTGGTGGCTTTTTTTTGTTGTTTTTCTGTTGGGTTTTTTATTGTTTGTTTTTTTGTTGTTTTTTTTTTTTGTTTCGTTTTTTTGTTGTTGTTTGGTTGGTTTTTTTGGGGTTTTGTTTTTTTTTTGGCTTGTTGGTTGGTTGGTTGTTGTCGGATTTGGGGTTTTCTTGGTTCTTGTTTGTTTTGGTTTGTTTTTTTTTTTCTCTGCAACATTTTGTATATCCACACTGAAAGTTCTGAATTTTCATTTTAATTATTTTTATCTCTGCAGATATGCACTCACACATTGTGGGGTGGCATTATCCAAGACTGAAAATGACAGCGACAAGCTGTACAATCCTGGGGGTGATGATTTGGAGTTATTTTCATAGTATTATGTGAAATCACTACAATAAAACAGTCCATACAATGCACTCTAATCGCCTCCTTACCACACTATTAAATCCTATAACTGAAATCTCCTTGCATTTCTGCTGAGAACTAATGCAGCATGAAGATTGAATTATCTCGTGTCCATTTAAAGATAACTCTTCAGTCATTAAAATGGGCTAAGCCACAATGAAATAGCTGCACCATAATTTAGCCTAGAAAGGACAAACAGAATATTTGTATTTTGGGCATATGCCCACAGCAAGAAGCCCATTTCTTCCTTCACCTTGAAACACATGCAACCAGAGGGTGGCTGGGCTCTGGAACAGGCTCCCTAGGAAACGACTCACAGTACCAAGGCTGACAGAGTTCAAGAAGTGTTTGGATATTTCTTTCGGGATCATGGTGTGACTCTTGGGGAGGGTCAGGAGTCGGACTTTGTCGATGGTCCCTGTGGGACTCTTCCCTCTCAGGATATTCTATGATTCTATGGTTCTGTACACACAGAGGGACACGTGCACATGTGTGCACACCAGGGTGCACAAACAGAGCCACAGCATCACACGGAGCCACGAATGCACGGAGCTGTGATCTCATGTGGTGCATGAATGCACGGCTACCCCTGTGCATGCACGCTGAGCCATGCCACAGAGGTGTGTCCTGCACCTAGCTATGCACGCAGGGTGGACTGCAGGCACAGCAAAGCATGAAATTAAAAAAAGGGTAGCAGGCACTCCTAAATTTAAAATTCATTGCTTGCTCTTTTAAATCTAGTAGGAATTCATTTCACATGTTGGACATAACTGTTCCTAATTTTTTTTTTTTTCAAACTGAGGTCGAGCCAGGTGGAGGGAAATTGCAAGTGTCCTAAGCTCACACTGAAGATACAGAGACAGATGAAATGATGAAATATTAAACTCATTAATTTCAACAAAGATTTAATAAGTGACATCGTTAGGTTTAAAATTTCTCTATAGGAAATTATGAGAATAGAATAGCTGAAGGCTGTATCCTATGCCTACATATCCTCCATTCATCTCTTCCCATTCTATTTTCTAAAAGAATAACCACACTGACATAGCCTCTACAACAGGAGCTAGGAAGAGAGAAATGCACTAAAAATACTGCTCCTGCCACACAGCATTTCCCTCACTGGTCTTTTTTCCAAACAGTGGCAGGTTCCAGCCATTCTTTGTTTAATAGCTGGTGATTTGGAGTCAAATGGGAGTCTGAAATGCTTTACAGTGAATCTTTCTACTGATAGACAGATCCTTCATGATAAATCAGTTTCATCATGTTGCCAATGCTTATGTGGAAGACATAATTATTAATGACTAATTCCCATATCTATCTAGATGCAATATAATTGGGTGAATAATTTATAGCAAATAATTTAAAATTTTGCCCACTTTCTAGTCACTTATTATCCACAAATACATTTTAATTCTCTGAGATGAATTCCTCATTCAGAATAACTTACTACAATTACAGAAACCTGATAAAAAGTATATTAAATCAGTGGAAAGTACTTCATTGAATTCTGTGAACTCTAGATAAGACCTACAATTATTAGTCTGTAGATAAATCAGAAGTTCAATAAAAGTACCTGCAGCCATAATTTTCTAATTCTTTTGACTGGAAATATTTTATTGCTTTGTTTGGATATGCTCCTAGGGAAACAGATATGCACCTAGAGAAACAGATATACTGTGGACATCCAGCCTCACATTCAACTTTACATGACTCAAGTGCTTTTAAAGATGCCATTAGGCTGTTTTTTATCTATTTAGACATTTAAATATATCTCTTACACAATTCTTCAAATAACTCTAAATCCTATCACACTGTACATGTTTCACTAGCTCTCAGCTTCTATTGCCTTAGGCCCTGGAATAAGTTTTCTTCCCAAACTACGGTATTGAAAGGCCTCCAATAAGAGACCAAGCAATTTAAGACAAGTAATGGAAAATTCCTTATTAAAACTCTCATACACTATGATTTTAGCTGATTCCAGTCCAAAGGCAGGGCAAGAAGACTAACAGAACAGACAATTCATGACTACTATTCCATTCTACCCTCAGTAGTGAAAGTCAAAGCTCTTATCTTGCCAATATAAATTGCTTTTTTCCAAACCAGCAAATGCTACCAAGAAAAAGAAAAAAAAACACCAAAATTCAAAGCTTCTTTTTTTCCCCTGTATAGTAGATTCGGTTTATATTTCTTTGAATTAATAATTCTGCTTTCTCTATTATCTCGCCTTAAGCAGTCATCTGGCTTCAAAGAACTGCTGTGTTTATTTTAACTCCTCTGCAGTAGAAAATACCTTATTACTGTAATGAGCTAATGGTTTAAAACAGGGCACCTCTGAGCTTAATGGAGGCTCATTAAGTATTCATTCATTAGACAATGCTGCTTGTGATAAATACACCATTAAGTAACTATAATGCACACTGTCAACAACCAGCATGAATGGAAAGGCATGCGGGCCAGTAGCCATCTGTATTGCATCGTCTTGAACTGTTCTGCCTTAAAATATTGCTGTCACACCATTTCCTGTATTGAAAGTGATGATTTGCAATCTCTGCGGGCTGATGCTGTTTGGTTTCCAACCCGGGTATTTGGTGTGCACTGGGCTTCTGTAAAGAGATTGTCCTAGTTATCCAGAGCGGGGCTTATTGACACATTTCCTTACATAAAAACCAGGTCCTCAAATGGGCTGGGAATAGGTCTGTAAAAAGAGAGATCAGAAATTATACTCAAAGGAAATCATGGGATCAGTGAAAACAAATTATTCGGGCTACCTCCTTTGTGCATTCCAGACTCTGCTTTTAATATCTTATATTAAAATCATTCCAGATAAAACCATGCATGGTGTGTGTTTGTGTAGTCCCATTGTACACTATCGCTATTGCTGGGAACAAGTTATAGGTTTTTAGCTGAGTTTGCAAGGCCTCATTAGGGAGGCCTACCAGACTTGCTCTGCCTGAACCTGGCCAGCCTGCAACTCTATTAGTTTAGCTGTGACAGCAATTTGTTTAATTTATGAGTGTCTGCAGCTAATTTCTTTTGGTTTTGTTATCTTTGGAAAGTATGACCATAGTTTTATACAGATAGCAGAAAGAAGCAATTATCAAAGATGTTGTCTAGAGAAATACAGGCTTGATGTGAAAGAGGACATCTTGAGAAGTAGAGATGAGGGATATTGCACAGAGGAGAGCAGACATGGGATAATAAGAGATGGGGCACAGCCAGACACTGGATTTATAACCTCATAGTTATAAAAAACACACAGAAGATCAGTTAAAAAAATGCAGTCCTGGGGTTGGTCAAAAATAGGCTTTAGGGATAACAAATAGAGGAACACTCTCTAGTGCATATAAAAGGCATAATGCATAGTAAAGTCAGGTGTAATGAGGAATTACAGAACAATGTAAACAGAATCAGGTCCAAAAGTATGTTAACAAAAATAAAAATAATCTAAAATGGATTGTCGAGTGAAAAAGCACAAACACAAAATATTTCCTCCTGGTGAAAAAACACAGATGCTAACAACTCCCTCACCCTACTCCTGAATGGAAACACTGATCTTAGGACTTGGAGGAATAACAGAAAGAACACCAGGAAAAAGGGTGTATATAGCAATTACAAATTACTGTATTTGTTTATTATTGCTGTTGTTGCTGTTGTTGTTGTAATATTTTCTGTATTTTTTTCTCTATGTATAGTACTTACCTCTGAGCTAACAGTGCTACATTGCATAATAGACTGTTAAGACTTCAATTATACTAGTAACAAATTCTTGGCGCTCAGTCTATTAACAGGTATTTGAGCATGACCAGGGCGTTGCCACTAGGAATGTCAGTGCCTTAGACATCTTTTTCTACATCACATCTCCCAGTGTCTATAATCTAGTTGGGAAATACTGGTTCCGTGCAAACAGTTATTCATATTTTGCAGATTGGTGTTCTTACAGCAAATGGTGAGTGTGGGACTTTCTCTGCTACAGACAGGGGCTAAGACAGTATTTCTTTACTGCCCAGTGTACCAGCAAGGTGTGCATTGCTCTCAAAAACCAAATCAGTTTAGATGTTGCTGCTCTCTGGGGCATCCCTCAATGCTGAAGTCATGCATTATCAAAAACAACCATATGACTGAGAAAAAGATTGACCTCTTCTTAGTATGAGTTATATAGATTCTGTTCTGCACTGAGAAGCATTTCTTTCTTCTAAGGGCTGTAATGTGTTTTTGATGCCATGTCAGCTTAAAGCTGGATCTCGTTCTTTATGACAAACTCCCTGATCATCTATCATGCACTCCGGCCAGCTCATACTCTGGCTTAAGTTTGGAGTTAGATGGCTATCTCCCAAAAGAGTAGAGACATACATATCTGAACCCAGCACACTCCTGTCCTGTCAGTATGGATACAATTAACTGGAGCTGACTGAAAGAGAGAAGGGGAACTCTTGCTTGGACACTGCAGAGATGTAAACCGGTTTCTTTTACACGATGTGAAGGTTTAAAAATAAATTCTCATGCCCTGCCTCACCTCTGCCCTGTTCTTATCCTCCAGTGCACCTGGTCCATCCTTGCAGTTCATTTCCACCCCTCACACAGCCACCTGCCTGAAGGTTAATGTGGGGCTGTGCCAGTTGCACAGCTTGTACTCTCTATTAGCAGGACCTTTGTAGACAGGGCTACAGGGTTGATATGCATGGTACATGCACTTCCCTAGCTCAGGCAGAGGGGGCTAATGCTCCTGGGATCAAAAGGGTAGGAGTTTTATCCCTTCTGTCTCTGTGCAGCTCCCAATGGTTTAAACTGAACGTATGTGGCAATTCCAAAGGAATTACACTGTTTTAATTTGCATAACATTTATTTCTTTGGATCTGAAGCACAGATTTTCAAAGACATGTATGAAGGATGAAATTGCTGAGTAACAGGAATGAATTTTTTCTAATGCTGCTTGAAATTCTTTGAAGTTCAGGCAAATAAAAGTCAGACAAGCGAAGCACGATGCTACAGAATTAGTAAAAAAAAAATCTTGAATACTTTCTTCTAGTTGATTTCTTAGAGCTTCTTTTTAACTTAGTTGTGTTCTTTGGTTTTAGCTAAATAGCTGCAGTTAGGAAATACATGAAAGACTTCCATGATGGCCTGAGCAGGTACCTCAATATCATTGTAGTAAGCAAACAGATTTCACAAGCAGATGGCTTTCTCCTTTTCTTTGCTCATTCCTTTAGCCCTGTGAAACATACAGCAGGCTCTCGTATTAACACAGAAAGGATAAAGGAATAGGAATTTAACAAAGGACCTATTTTATCTTTTCTGGATGCTTTCTCACTGTAGCCAAAAAACATTTTTCCAGGGACATGTTAATTATAACCTCAGACCCATTCTGCCTCTCTCCTGGGTGTGTTCCAGACCATCTAAAAGCATCTCCTTCTGTACCTGCCTCTTATGCATCAGCCAGATGTAAGTGTAATTGATCCAAACTGCAGAAGCAAATTAATGAATTACATATTTGTGGTTCTCTTGCCCTAAAACACCCTGAGAAAGTCCAATGTGTACAGTTTTGCTGAGGTTAGATTCTGCAATGGTCTGATGTAACATTTCATCAAAACTGAGGATCTCTGTTAATGACAATAGCACAAAGCTCACCTCATGAGATTGAATTACACAACTGAACTTTTTCCCCTCCGCGTTGATTTCTCTTCTTTTTGTGTTCATGATTTTACTTCTATTTCTTTTTTCTTAGTGTTAAATTCACCCAACTTCTTGCAACTGATTGATTTTCCAAGTGTCTGTTTTGTGGATTGCATGCTGATATATTTTGGAAATCATTAGAAAGAGTATTAAACTGAAAATCAATCACACACCTCAATCATGTAAGTCTGCTGCTGCATAATCTTTGGTTTCAACCTATATATTTCATGGGCATAAAGTCAG
Source organism: Cnemophilus loriae (assembly GCA_013397755.1). Lineage (NCBI taxonomy): Eukaryota > Metazoa > Chordata > Aves > Passeriformes > Corvidae > Cnemophilus > Cnemophilus loriae. The sequence continues at coordinate 222,665 of VZTF01001983.1, forward strand.
AAACCAGGCTTCTCTATTTATTTCTCTGCTTTTCATCTCAGTACATGGATTACAGTATGCATGGATCCTTCTATTTATATATACTTATATGACATATGGAGCTTACAGTAAAGGACTCAAGTGAAATAACAAAACCTATGCCAATTAAGACTAATGTTGAATCCGAATGAATATCTCAAAAGCAAGTGGCTTGCTAAAAATGAAGAGAGAGAAACTGTTCTCTATGAGACAGTCTTAAGTAAAATCAAATCCTATATAATCCTCTTACTAAGTAATATTTGAGAGTTCAGTCATGTTTCTCCAGAAAGAACTTGCTTATTTTAAGCTCCCAGAGAGACAATTTGCATAATGATGATCTTCTCATAGAACCAGACTGATTTACACTTTTTAAACAAGTATCTCCATAAACAGTGTTTGAAACAGGTGTTTGCATGCTTGTTTCCAGAGTCTATAGAGGCTTACAGCAGAATGAGCTCCTGCCCTGCAAATAATTCTTCCACAACTCAAATGCTCTCAGTCTCAAGCCACAGCTGTATTCTTCGAAATGTTTTTGCCCAGTCATCAGTCTCATATAACCTACTGCTGTGGGTCTCTAGACAGAAAGACAAGGCTGCAAGATTTTGACTGATCAGAAAGAAATTGTGAACTTTCCTTAGAAAATAATCACAGGAGTCTTGCTCTGCTTCTGAAGAAATATTCATTCATTCAATCAATATAATGATGGCTATACTCTTTAAGTGTTGTTTAAATGGTTCTTCATCCATAAAAGAAATGAGATTAAAAAGAAGAGGTGGTGGTAGGAAAATAAAGAGAGAAGATTAAAGCTTTGACGACACAGTCAATAGCAATTAGATATGGAAAGACCGATCATATCTAATTACACATCTTCTTTCCTGTACTTGCTGGTTGTATGCTATAGTTCTATATCCTGTGACTGTGTTGACTCATAAACTATAGTTAGTTTTAGAGCTGCTAACACGAAGGCTTCTCAGCAAGGCTTCCCTGTGTCTGTAGCTATGTGCGTTTGAGTGCACTAGAGGTGGTCTGTCATATGGGATGCAGCCATGCATAACTGTGTCAACAAGGGATGGTAAGAGCTCTGTGGTTAATACACCTCATGTCTTCAGACACATGCTAGTTTTGTACTCTCTATGCATTGGCCCCCAAATCAGAAGATATTCCTTGACAGGTGGAAGAGGGAAGGAGGAAGAGCAGAGCTGCTTCAAACCTTTCTCCTCAGGTATTTCAGCTTTTGTAAGAATCAGACCATGATCACACTCAGTCCGACTAGTACTTCTATTTTAGTGCTGAAACTAGCTTCAACCCATGTGAAAAGTCTTCTAACCTTCTGACAGGGTCTACGACAGCCCTTAGAGTTGTGAAGCTTAAGCAGCTCCCACTGGCTTTGCCTTCAGATCATGTACCAGTGCCAAACGAATTAACGTGCAAGGGTGCCCAAATCTTGTATTTGTAGTTGCAAGAGTAGGCTTCATCTCCATCTAATAAAAGGGTAGCCTGAGCAGCTGCACATTTGTTCCCATGTCAGATACACAGATTTATGTGGGTTTTAAGAGGCAACACCCACAGTAAATCTGAGTCTGGAATCAGAGGTCTTTGGCAACACCCCTAACTATAGCTCCCTCCGAGAAAGGTGGCTCTTTCACTTGTGCTAGTGACTTCATGTGCGTCAATGACCATTTCTGGGATTTAGTGTTTGCTATCATGGGCACTTGGGACAGATAAACAATCAAAGCGGTTTTTATATTGCTCCAGAGCATGAAGTAAAACTGTTAAAACTGTCAATGTGCATGATTCCAATTAGGTGCCTTGCTGAGGAATTACAGCAATTTTTGTTGGCTCTGAATTGAGACCATTCTGTGTTGACCTTCTTGTCTCTGTGCTGCTTAACTATGCCACTTAAGGTGACTATTGTTCTTCACTGTTCTTCCCTATCCTCAAGGGAGGTGTTACCTTGGTGATCTAAAAAAAGAGAAGAGGAGTTTTCAGATGCGTCCATTCGTTATCATTGCAGACACCATCATTTAGCAACAGTACATCTGAGTGTGCTGGTGTGCATGTGTGCACGCCTGTTTCAGCTGCCTGCATGGACATGGTGCTTGGCACAAAAAGGCCTTTGCACTCCATGTTCCACAGTTGCTTTAGTGACACTTACATACATGAAGAAATAGTTTCAGAAATTAAACTTTGGGAAAGAAAAATGTTTTGTCTGTGTAGAAAATTATACTTTCTCGGTCTAATACATTTCGGTGGCACTTAACATAGATGGCTGGGTGGTTTTGGCTGGGCAGAGTTAATTTTCTTCACAATAGCCCGGATGGCACTGCGTCTTGGATTTGTGCTGAAAATGGTGTTGATAATATGGAGAAGGTTTTGTCATTGCTGAGTAGCTTTTGCAGAGTGTCAAGGCCCTCTCATGCTGCCACACGGCGAGGAGGGTGGGAGAGCACAGGGAGTTGGGAGGAGACACAACTGTAACAGCTGATCCCAAGTGACCAAAGGCTATTTCATACCTTGGGATGTCATGCACTGTCTTTATCTGAACTCATGAGTTTTCTCACCTTCTCACTCTCTCGTGTGGGTCTGAGTTGGCATTAAACCCCAAGACTGCTGGGGAAGTACTAGGACTCTACAGAGATGTACGTGGACAGTGGTATCCATATAACTGATGACCTCCGCGGAGAATTCTCAAACTGTCTCAGGGAATATCTTCTGTCAGGGTACTGTCTTCGCTTGGCAGTTCAAAACCACTCCAAAGACAGAACTTTTATTTTTTTGAGGAAAAAATTGATTGTTACGAATAAGATCTACTCTAGTTATGTCGTACATTCTGTCAGCTTATATTTAACTGCATGACATACATGTTAGCAGCAAAGTGAGTCTGACAAAATTGTTCCACTTGATATGGAAAGAATGATCTGGTTCTGCACATAAACTACCAGTCTGCTTCAGAATTGTTATTTGAAAAATAAATATTGCAAAGAAAATTGATTTCTTATTTCTTCTCCTACAAGAGTACAAGGACATAATCTCTATAGTACTTCATAAACTTGATTTGATTTTTTGAAAGCTCTCTCTAGCGTATACCTCTTACCTAGCAAAGGAGTTTAGTGCTTTTGATTGCAATATATTCTCTGCTTAAAAAAAAACCCAAAATAAAAATAAATATCTAATGTATAACAGAAGATGAGAATATAATATTTTCTCATCCAAAAATTGCATGAAAATACACTAGCAATTCCCAGCTGGGAAAAACATTAAAAAATGGTCAGTAACTTAGCTTCCTTCTCTTACACAAATTTATATATGGGTCTAAAAAAAGACATAATAGCTTAAAAAAGTGCCATGTAGTGAGGAAAATTAGTAAGAGATGTTGAATTATAAGATAATTTGTAGAGCGGAACTGTCATAAGTACACGATATTGGGCTAATATAATCTGATTGATGTTATTAAAAAGGTTTGAAAGTTTTCTCTTAGATTTGTATTGTCAGGCATGAAGAAGCTTGGCTCTCTCTGTCTTATTCTGGAGTTCCTACTCAGAGACTTGAAAAAGATGGGTTTTTTCCCTATCACACTGTCAGTTGCATTCATTTCTGCTCTGCTCGCAATTCACTCCCTCCCTGGCTATTAATGGAAGACATGATGGCCCTTCTGAACAAGACTTTTCATGAGATTACAATTTCTATAATTAGCAATGGATCAGCCCTAAAACAGGACATACAAATGTTAAAAGCTGTTGACCTGTATAAGCTGTTTGTATGACTCTTTAGAAATAGACCAGGCTTAGATTCATCACATAAATTTTAAATACTTCAGCAGGCCATAAGTTTAAGATATCACAGGCATTAGTAATTGGTAAAAATATCATAGAAACTATCGTAGGCATCACTATAGACAATGACAAGTCTCTGGTACCTTCAGAGAGTGGATCATTCCTCCTAAGACCTGAACCGTTTTCTAAGCTCACACATAGAATTTGGTTTATCTAATATGCAAACACCTTGTTCAAATTACTCTATAGTGAACACAGAACAACTGCTCTCACAGATTCATCATCTCCATCAGCCACATAAGTGAAATGTGATAAATCCAGGCCTTGATGTTTCGGAAGACACATCTGACAAGGCTGCCTAAAAAGACAGATGGTTAATGGTAAACTCTAGAAATAGGCATGTGAAGGCATCTGAGTATCCCGAACATTTAAACCATGGCTGAAGAAATTCCCTGTAAGACTGTATTGGAAAAGCTGAGTAGCATTCCAGATTCAGGACAAGAAGTCACAGACTTCTTCTGGGTGTTAAAAAGACATCTGTCTTTTTTGTTTTTTAAGATGTTTTGAAATCCAAGAGATGGCTGATACTGAAGAATTCACAAAGTAGGCAGAAGGCAGATATCTTTCTGTATTTTAACAGAGGAGGTGAGATGGCATAGTATACATTATTTAACACGCAACAGCTAAAGGAAAATAATGCATACATTATGTTCCTGAGTGTTTTTCATTCTCGTTCATGAAAATTCTTATATAGGCATTGAAAACTAAATTGTAATCGAAGTCATAATGATGAAAAAGACTGAGCTCACATACGAACATAAATACACATATGTTGCTGCATGGTAGAAGTCCTTTCAGAGCTAAGGTCAAGAAAATAATCTAGTTCTGGGTTTATAGAAAATGTAACTGAAGAAGACATAAAAAAACCCAAACATCTTCAGCAACAAATTTTAAATTACCTCAAGGAGAGAATTAAGACCTTATAGTTGGAACAGAAGATAGAGAGCCAGAGGAAGAAATTTGAGAAGCTGTTGGAATATTTGGCTTAGAAGATGATATTAAGGTAGTGGTCTAGACAGGTGTCTGGGAAAGCATCAAGCAGAGACAAAGAAGAGATGCATGCTTATGGCTCTTGCGGGGTGGTTAGGATAGAATAAGTGATATCATAGAGGGAAACAGCGGTGAAATCTAATGGGGTGCTCAAAGTGAACAGGAGAGCTAAGATCTGACAGTATGCAAGACGGCAGCCAAGACGCAAGAGTTACAGATGGTGTTTCATGTCAGAGGAAGGCAAAATGATGAGGAAGAACACCCGAGCTATCACACAGTGGAGTTGTTTACATACAGCTTAATTAGTGCAAGGACTTCAACAAATCTGTAGGAAACACTTCACCTCTGGGCTTGTTCTCATACCAAGGTTATCACATCATGATGTGCTATATAAAATTAGCTGTAAAGAGTAAGCTTGCCTGAGGTCCTATCCTTCTCTTTCCAGCAGAGTTTCTCTTACTCCTGTCACAAGCTGACTAAAGATTATCCTCCCTTCCCCAAGCTTTTCCTTGCGTTTTCTTATCCAGCCTTTCATAATCCCAGGGTTGTGCAGGTGCCATACATAATCTTCTGTGTTATCAGGAAACAGCACTGCAGGGTTCCATTTAAGTGGCACAAGCTGTTGTCTTCCATTGCTGCAGCTTTATAACGATAAAAAGACAATTATAGATATAGTGAGACTGCTAATGACTTCACCTTGGAAGGCTGAAAAAATTAATAGTGACGTTAGTCATCTGAAGTTATGATAGCTTGAAGGTGAAAGTTTGAAGAACAGTGCCTAAGAAGTAGCCATGCTTCCCAAATGAGTTATTTTGTTATGTATATGCATTTTTATGAGGAATGTCATCAAATTGTTGTTGTCTAAATTTTGTAGATGTGTGTCCTTGCTTTGTGGTGCAACTCAGATGAAAAACTACTGTATCTCTTTTGGTATTGATTGATCAGACAGCTACAGCTAGGGACAAAACTGGAAATATACAGCCGTTAGCTGCATTAGCTGTCACAACTGTTGTTGCTATTTTTCTTGTCAGTAAAAACTATGCAGAAAGATCATAATTACTCACATAAAATCACTGGCATAACCAGAAAATAGTAAGTCTTCACAATATTGGTAGATTTATTGTGTGCAGTCTTCAGATTAAATTCACACGTGTTGAATCATCACCTCAAAATTATGGTCGTAATGTGAAGTTAAAATTTCATATTAGCTTCACACTGTGTTTTCATATGTCTTCATATGTCTTTATATAATTCTTAAATTTAGTTTGTCAAAGAAATAGTGAGACTTCAGTCACCCTTTCTGTAATTGATCTCATACATCCCACATTGTGCCATGTCTTCAAAAAGAAACTGAATCCAGATTAAATGAATAAGTAAAAGATAACACCAACCAACTGATCATGAAAGCCCCACTTCAGGTTCATGTGTGCTCAGAGACTTCAGTCCTACTTCTTCTTTCTTCAAAGAAGAAGTCATTGGAATTTGCACATACTAATTATCAAAAGTGCCTGCCACAGTGGCAGTATAAAATACCTAATTCTCTCTCTAGGCAGTGGTCCAGCATTAACATACTGATGCTGATTTCAAAAAGGATCTAAACACTGTTTTAGAATCTGCTTTAGGTGTTTATGCTGCTGGAGACACTTAGGAGAGAAGGGTCACACACTGGACTTCAGGACAGGATGAAGGAAATTAGTTTCCATCCCAAAAACCTCAAACAAAAGATATGAATGAGTTATCATTACCATTTGGATTCTTGACAGTGCAAGTGAAAATACTAGTGAAAGATTTGTTCTTTATGTAAGGCAATCCTATGCTCTCTTGGTGCTCTCATACTCTAAAACTAAGGATTTTTATTTTCCTTTCATGAGCTCTAACAACCATATATTTCCCTCAATAAAGAACATGTAGAATGTTGAATAGGTACATGTGCACATAAGATTTTTTTTCATGATAATTTCCACCAGTATAAACCATAATAAAATGGATGAAGGGAATCCTTATGTTAATATTGCCCTGTTTGAGACGGGCAAGGTCAGAATTTGTATGGTTTACCTATTTCATGAATGCTGTGCTTGTCAATTAAAACAGCCTGTAGGCAGCTTTAGCCTGTGCACCTGACAGAAAAACAGATTTGTTTGCATTGTAGCCATGAATTGATGCATTTTGCTTGACTTTATTAACTATTTCCTCTTCTGTTCATCTCTCAGGAGCTTACTAAGAAAAAGTTCCCCTGTGTCTACTGCATTCCAAAATTCAAAGAATACTTATTTCTGCTGGATTATACATTGTAATCATGCATGTTCAGACCAGACTCCAAATGAATTGATTCAGTTTTAGCCTTCTGGAATCTCAGTCCTGAGGCTGTGCTCATATATATTCAAGCTTTTTCAGTTTGGGAAACAGTGATTTTATACCATCTACAGGCATACAATCACTGTATATAGAGGAAAAATTATCAACACATCATCTAAAATCAGCAAGGAAAAGCAGACTTCTCTAGAATTCAGAATACAAATCTAATTTTGATTCATTTTCTAGAAAACCAGTGTCTCCCTGTTGGCTACAGAGGAAACATAGAAACACCAGCTTTCTATTTTTGGCATCTAATTTATATACCTAAAATAAGGTGATGTGATTACCCTCTGAAACCTGAATTCATCTACCATAAATTAGCCATCTGGAGGTTTTAAATGATTAAGTACCAATCCGTGATTCACACCGCCTATCCTCAGCTCTCAGTCAACATCAGCATCTGCCATTCATCCAGATTTAGGCAAGTGAAAGTCCATATCATAGATGCTTAAGCTGCCTATTTTGTTCATCTGCAGAAACTTCCCACCTCTGCCCAAGTTAGACACCCAGCCCTTATTAAAGTCCAGTTACGATTAATCCCCTTAAGGGCAGCTGTCAAAATCCTAAAACTCCCTAAATGTGAGCTAGCTCTTAATTCTTGCTGAGCCTCAGACCTACATAAATACCCAGAAAGGGAGGGTCTCAGACAGAAACATTCACTGTGTTGTACTCAACCCTGACCTCCTCCTGCCATCTTGACCTTGGAGTTAATAAGCCGTGAAATCAGAGAGGCAGAAGAGGTAGTGAGACAACAGAGAGATTTTTTTTTCCCCCTAGGACCTTTTAAACCTTCTCTGGCCAACTGTCCTTGTAGTAGATTGGATGACCTTTGTATTTTAATAAACTCCATCTTTTTTTTAACATGATGAGGCACTGGCATAGGCTGCCCACAGAAGTTGTGGGTTGCCCATGACAAAGGGATTGAAACTAGATGATCTTGAAGGTCCCTTCCTACCCAAACCATTCTATGATTTCCTAATCCTTTTATAGGCCTTGAGATTACTGCATTTTGACACTGGTAGCCTCAAATTCCAGTATTCATTTAACTTCAGTACTACACAGTCATCTAGTGACAGAGGATGGCGAGTAGTAAGTGGCTTGCCTTTTTTAATGCCCAATTTGAAACAACAAAGATTCTGGGTGAGAGATGGGTCTTTGCTTGCAATAACCTTAGCTAAAGGAAGAGAGAGGGACATTGACATTCACAAAAAACTTTTTGCTGGCCTTCAGCTGCCATCTGCACAGGTTAGACAAAAAGCTGGATGCCTCATTCAGGATGAAAACCTTTTGATCCAAAGTATTACAGTGGCTACAGAGGTGAATTGGCTGTTTGGCCTGGGAAAGTGGCAGCAAAACAAAATCCAGTCAGCTGCCCTTCAGGAGCTGATTTATTCCCCTCTGGCCATCCGACCTAGGAGAAGTGAATCTAGCCTTGTGTTCACGCAAATTTTCTCTGATTATTTCTGGACTGATCAATTCCTATAAAATTTAATCTGAGAAGTCTTAGGAATGTGTGACCATTATGTCACAAAATCTTGTAGCAGCGTGCATGACAGTTGGAGGGATCCAATGAAATAATAAAATTCAGGTGCATGGTAAAGCAGAACACACTCCATCACACTTCTGTGAAGATTATTCTTATGGAAATGTGAACAGAGATCTTTGTATCTCATCTACAGAAAAAAAAAATTACTTAAAAAGTATGTCACAAAAAAAGATCCTGGAAAATAACTTTGTTCTTGTGCCTTATCCTTAGAGCATACTTACCATTAGGGATTTCAGGTTATGATGTGACTGAGTTTTGAACTTGTTACATTATGTTTACAGCGCAGACAATAGAAGCAAACCTCTGTTACAAGGCAAAAAAAACCCCAGATGCATAGTTTCAACACAGTACATTTACATTTACCAATATCTCAATGGAAACAACAGTCGTTAAAGTGAAATAAAGTTACCTTGATTTTGATATAAGGAACTATTCTTATTTCAGGAAGAGATGCAACCGTATGGTATTCAGTCAGCATAATCTAGATGTAATGGGACAGATGTGGAGTATGAGGGCATGGTTATAACAGCAAAACTCTTCATGCTGAAGTTTATAATGCTACCTGAATAAATTCTTTTCATTAAAAAAAATTTACCTGGTAGCAAAACACTGCACAGATCTTTTTGAATCCCTGACAACTTTTGTCTGGATATTGCCAATTTAAAAGATGGTAATGTTTAGGTAAAATGCTACCTAAAACATTGCTTGCATTCCTATTCTCTTTTATGAGCATCAGGTTGTTTGTTACATGTTTCTTTTCCCATAAGATAAAAAACACCACCCTTTATGCATGGTAGGCACAATCCTTGGGGAAAAGACAGTAGCATATTTCCTTCAGAACCGTCAGGTTAAAGTTGTTCCTTTATGCAATCTGAGTTAGAATTACTTTCTTTATCTATAAAAATCTGATTATTTAAAAATCTGGTTTTTTTCCCTCATCAGGTTTACCATCTCTTCTGTGACCAGCCAGAAGTTATTCTTCCTAAGCGACATCTTTAAGAAATATGGTTCCCACTAGTTAAAATCACACCCTAAGGGGAAGATCAGCAGAGTATTGTGCCTGATGTTGTTCTCCCAATGAAAGAAAGTATGTGGAGTACTCTCTTACCTGCGAGATGTGCAACATTTTTTGAAATTAGTATCCATTTAATCTTTCTAATTAACTGATTTACATTCGTTGACCTTCACTTTTTATTATTGCCTCATTTCTCTGTGAAGAAAGAAAAATATGTTAAAATTGTCCCATGGCATTAGGCTATCTTGGTGGAATCAAATTAGTACCTGTATTTGTCATCTTGACGGTGAAATACATGTAAAGATAAGAGGTTTTTTTCAGAGAAAAGTTATTTGCTTCATTTTCTTTGACTCACATATTGTTGTTCATGATAGTCTTAAGGTAGTGAGAAAAAGAAAGTGTTTGAAATTTGATGCATTGTATATAAGGTTGGAAAGCTCTAAATCAGTAGTTTGTGGTTTTTAAAAAATATGTTTATATTTCTACATATAGATATGCAAAATAAAGATTCTTTAAATTCATGTTTCTTATTATTTGAAGTTCATCAAGTCATGAGGCATGAAAACTTAATGAAATGCCTTTTTCTGAGTACTGGAACTAAAACAGGGACAAAATAGGAAAGAAATCCCAACAATACTCAGTGGTCTAGTGAGCACTAATGCTTCCATGACTCAAGTGAAACTTGCTTTATGCTGGGAACTACAACAAGTACTTCCAAAGAGAGTTAGACATTTATTAAGACTGAAGACTATGCAATTCATCCAAACTCAAACAGCTAGTGACAAAGGACTGAAGGGAAACTTCAGAGTTAAACCCCTTTGTTTTGTTTTGGCTGCTAGGCAAATTCCTAGAGAATTATGCTGGAAATTTGCAGCCCAGAATCCAGAGTGAAAGCACAGCCAATTAGATAAGCAATATAAAAATGCTAGTATGACTAAATTATGTCTTGATCATGCTGTGAAACCAGGAACAGCGTTAATTTCCATTTTAAATAGCATATATAGCTCAGTTCTGTTTGTTTTGTTGGACAGCGAAACCCAGATTTAAAAAAAATTAGATAAAGAAGGGAAGCCTGTACTGTTGGCATGGCAAAGTACTTGGCTACAGTAAACCTCAAATTTCATCACAAACTTAGTGTCAGCAAGTCATCCAGATGATTAGATCCTAAGTTGTACAAAACTGTCTAATAAACAGAGTGTTCTAAATACAATGCAGCTTCTCAAAGTTACACAATGCAGGTCCTTAACTACATGGCAGCCTGTGTGAACGACTTTTCAGTGAGTCAGAAATCTGGCAAGAGGCTTTGATTCCATTAGATGAAAAACAGAGGAGACATAGGAAACCTTGCAAACAGCAAAGGAATAGATTTAAATATTGTCTCAAAATAAAACACACAAAGCCTCAAAGAGTTTACAAAAAATGAAATGGTCTCTGTCTACTCATGATTTTTGTAGACACACAAAAACATATTTTATTGTAGTTTGTTTCATTCCAACAGGTATCTAACAATCGAAGTAAGGTTTAAGAGGTCAACATTTATATTTATCTCAAAGGGTTGTGAAACAATGGCTCTCTTTTGCAGCTGCCAAGCTCTGGGAAGTTAGGTTTTGCAGACCCATTAAGCACTGAAGTGTGTACCCAGTTTTGTCCAGTTTCTGCCAAAGATTAATGAGAGATCCCAGGTGCCTATGGCACAGAAATGTGATGACCCAGAACAGATGAGCTCACGAGAGCAGCAGGGTGGGGAACAGGCACTAAGTTTTCATTTGCTATGCCTGTATGGCCCAAGGGATTGCACCAAGTTGCAAAACAATTTTTTTTGAGACCACAGGCTCTGGTTGGTCCTTTCTGCATTGAAAAACTTTGAATTCTGCTGACTATTTCATGCTGAATATTGCTATGCATCCCCAAATCATCAAGCAATAGGAATCAGCAGTAGGAATCAACAGTAGGAGCAGTTAGTACAATGCAGCTCTCATGTTATTGAGAACTAGCAAATAATGTCACACCTAAATATGGATATGGATAATTCTTCCAGTGTATTGTTTGCACACTCAAATAGGAAACATATCTAACTGGAACAAGAGAAGATATGGTACTACTGAGATCTGCTCAAGCTGAGCAGGGAGTCCTTTCTTTGTATCCTAGATTGTTCCTACCAAGATCAAGTCTTGGAAAAGTGTGGAGAAAATTATGTTCCATTTTCAAGTATTAAGTGCTCTGGAGCGAAGAGAAAGATTCTGTCTTCCAAGACGATCAGTCTGGCAGGTCTCACCGACACTTTATAAAGAATTAAGCTTGACACAACTAAGTAATGTCTAGACATAAGAAATTGTACATTGACATCTTTTAAAGTGTCCTGAGGGTATGGAACAAGAGTTAGGAGTTTTATGCCCCTTGATTCTTTTTTTCCTTTTATAGGGAAGTAAGATCACAGAGATGAGAGACACAAAACAAATATTCTCCTAACATATAAGTGGAAAATGAAAAAAATCCTCCAACAAATATTATCACCTTACTTGGAATTCAAGAGTGCTTTTCCTGATCTAAATTTAGCGAGATACATAAAACTACAGAGTTTGCCCAGTGCAAAAGTCAGAATGCAGGCAGAACATTTTCAACAAAAGTAATTTCCACTGGTGCATCATGAGACAGTATTTCTTTAATATTCTTCAGATATCATGCATCAAAAATAAGTAATTCACACAATGTCTTTTTAACGAAAGACCTGCCTTCTCCTCGCTTTTTTTTTTTTTTTTTTTTTAGGGAGAGGGGCAGGCAAGACATTTAATACAGCACTCAGAAGTAGTTAAAGCCTTCTAATAACAACTGAAGCACACAGCTAACACTGAAGCCAGAAGCATCAAGGGCGGGTTGCTGTTGATCATACACTGGCATGTTGGTTTTGGGCTCAGGGGCATTTTTACCCTCTCCATTACTGATATAAGCAAAAAGAGTATTATGAAAACAAATGGCATAACGGAAGACGGAAAGCCTCTGTATTAATTAATGTTCTGTGTAATTAGAGATTCATGAAGATGAGGCTACAGGACTGGCACTATTCTGTCCCTCCCTTCAGTACCTGGTGGTGTGCTCACCTGGGGTACCTCTGATCTGAAGACCTGCTGCATTTTTGCTGTTTTTTCCATTTATGACTGTGTTTCCTCCATCATTAAAACCTTTCATCCCAAGGGGAGTTGCACTTCAGAAAAGCATTTTGGTGTTGAAATTCAGCACAATTAACAGTGGAATTTAATATCACACTTAATTTTGACAGTAAACTTTACTAGATAAATGGTCAGACTTCTCTCTCTCTCTTTCTTTTATTTGCTTTTTTTCTTTCTTTTCATTTGCTATTGTTCTGAGAATACTTGGACCACTAATATAAAAAGGATTTAAACCCACTAAACCAGGGATTTATTGCTCACACAGTCTGTAGCAGAACAAGGCTCTCAGCTAAGTCACTGGGCTCTTCAACTTTAAAGGATTCTGAGCACACTCAGATTTTTCCCAGAAAGGTGTGCGGGCCCAGCTGGAAATATGGCACACACACCCCTCCCCACTCTTTAAAAACAGGCACATGCAGTTAGTAATACAGTTATTGTGTTAAACGGGAGAGGGAAAAGCCAGAGAGATGGAGTATTCAGGGATGGAAACAGGGATGTATCTGACTACGGAGAGGAGCATGGGTCCAACCAGCTACCAGTGGTTTCACCAGCAGGAACATCTTCACTGCAGAAACAGACTCTTTAGGGTGCAAATTCCACTGCAGAGTCTGGCTGCCTTTCCATGCCCTGTGCCCGCAGTTCACGTAGATATCCCTGAGAGGGAAGCACACATGCAGTCACAGCACTGACAATTAAAATGTACGAGCAAAGCAAAATCCGTAAAAAGAAACAAGACTTTTATAAGACCAACTAATACAGTGGGAAAAACAATGAAATAGAAAGGCTTTGAGTCACACGGAACCTTGAACAACAGTTTCTTGCCTAGGAGCTGTCTGCTTTTTTCCCAGTAATTTTTAAAATCAACATCAATTGATTTAACACGAAGAGTTATCTCCCAGAACAAAATGGTGATTCTCTTAGATTTGGCAGCAAAGGGTCAGTGATGGTTGGTAGACAGCTTAGATGGGAAGCCTATCTAACACACAGAGACATTTTCTGAGACCCAGAAACAAACTCATAATCACAGGACAAGACATACTTGTCAAATCTTATATTTCATTTGCTTTGTAGAAAAACATTCGTAATTACAAGTCTTCTAGAACTGCATGATAATGTGAAATCCGATAATGACAATAAAAACCCCCAAACAACTATTTCCATTCTGAATCTCAGAATAAAAGCGGAATAACTTTAAGGAAAATTTATTCCACCTATAATATGCTGTTTTTATCAATTTAGTTCAGACAACTTCCTGAAAATTAACAAATGTTATTGAAATTATTTTCATGCTGACTTGGTGTCTCGGGGATTACCAGCCTGACAGAAAGAGGAAAAATATGTATACACACACTTCTGGGTATAGAAATTATTTTCTTTTTATCATGTATAAACAAAAAGCAGCAGTATTTTATACTCCAGTAATTTATGAAGAAACATCTTCTCTGACACAATAATTTTGCAGCTACCCACATCAGAAATGATTGCATGATGGGATTTTGTTTGAGAGGTATAAATTAGAATTTGGTCATAAATCCAGAAAATTTAGCAAGGCTCTCTGTCTTCACTAGGGTTCATTTATATATATTCAAAGGAAACAAAAAACCCCATAAGGCTCTACATTAAGGGCTACATAGCAAAAAAACCCAAAGGATTTTCAAGTATGGCTGCCTGGCATTTCAATGTAACTAATATTAAAAATGAGTGATACAAGATCGGTGTCACCTCATCTTCTGTCATACAAGCCTTCAAAGCAAAACTATGAGAAGCAAGAACACAGCATGTATTTGTGGGTTTACAAATTATGTAAGTACTGTATGAAGTGCTGAATACAGCATAAAGTGCTGGATTTTGTACCCTTGGTTTAATCATATAAACCATTACATGTTTCTTTGTCCGTATCTATTGCAAAGCAGAACCCACAGGCTGCAGCCAAGAGACTGAGAAAATACAGTGAGAAACATCTTGACCAAACCAGATTTCAGCTTAAATACACAAAGCAAATGCTAGAAGTTTCCAACAGCAAAATCTTGAGATGGAAATGAAGTAATTTTCCCATACTGAGAGTGAAAAACCCTCCCAAAACATACGATCTTTAGTTCAACCACTAAATTAACAAGATGTAGACAGATTTCGCATTAGTTTCTCTGCTGGACATCAACAACATCTCGAGGAGGAGGTTTCTAGCCTTGGATTCATTCTGCCTGACTTCATCCTGTAAATATCTACATCTGAACCTGTATTCTCAGCTGCCTATTTTGTCAACAAGGAAAAAGAAGCTTTTTTAGAGGATGATTCATCTTATCTATTGTAGACATCTGCCGTAGGCTAAACTGAGTTGCCCTGGCAATGACTCAGTCTCTCTGGAATTGCAAAAGGAGTCTGGGGTGACCCACAGGGGGAAGGGATTTACAGAGGAGGCACGTAAATCTGCATGAAGGAATCTCCCTCTGTGTGTCAAAGGTGTGAAATGCCATCTCCCTCCTTAGCTTCCCACTCATGTGAAGCAAGAAGCAGAAACAAAGTGAGAAGTGATAATTTGTTTCTACAGTTCTTATTTGCACAGGCGTCAGTGCAATGTCAAAAATGTAAAGCATAATTAAGAGTACAGGTTTGGCCTGGATGAATTTCCTTTCATTTCTTCTGCTAAGGAATATTAGCAGTCCATAAGAGCAAAAAAAATGAGCTTTTGGGGATGAAATAAAGGCAATATGCAGGCTTCCCTCTTATTTCTACTCTGCAAAGAAACTGAGTTTGCTATACACAAAAAAGACTGGCGCTAAATGTGACCCGTGGCATGAATTTGAGGAAGATGGTTATTCTTCAAAGGGAGCCTGATTTTTTTTTCTTGCAGAGCAAATTATAAGTGATTTGACTACTACAGATTATTAACTTGAGGTTAATTGTATGGGTTAGATGCTTAGTGGATAAATCAGAGGAGAAAGTACCTTCTCAAAGGGAAGAAATAAAAGCAGCAGTGAAAACTGTGTACAAGACCACTGGTTACTCTTTTCTAGTTTATCTGGAGAATAAGAGCATGACTAAACAAATATATGAAATAGGAGGGAATTTGAAAATTAGAGTGAAGTTGTAAAACTTATAAAAGTCAATAATGCTGTAATGAAAGACATTAAAACTTGGTGAAAATATTTGCAGTATATTATACTTCTGTGCCAGTTGTCAGTGGGTGGTTCTTCAGTTATGTACTTGGATTAATCTTCTTATGATTCCTGTATATTTCTTTTTTCTTCTTTGAGACTATTTTTGGGTTCACCAAGTAAGTTCCTCTGATGAAAAATAAAAGTTGGAGTATAGTTTGCATGGTAACAGGCTTCACAGATCTTTTTAAGAGCAAAGAAGGCATGATAATATTCAAAATACATCACCCTATGTTTTTCCACATAAAACATTTACCTGTGACTGAAAACACTGTTTACAGTCTTCTTAGCTACATTAGAGGTTAATTCTACACAGAATTCAACTAATTTTCATATTTCTAGCTTCACCAATGTTGTAGTCATTGGCTACACCTACCAAAGCAGGAAGGAAAAAGCTGCCAAAAGAAAATGTACTAAGCCAGATACAAGATGTTGAGGATTTGATGCCCCGTGCTTTTGGAGATCCCACAGCGGCACACCATAGCCCATTCTCTTCCTGCTGTGTTCATAGGGGAAAAAATAATAATAGGAAAAATGTAGACTGTTTTAAAAAGCAGATATGTAAGACCCAGTAGAAGACAGAACAAAAAATATATTTAATCACAAATGCAACAAAACTAGATAATCATCTTAATCAATAGGCATGCCAGGAAGTGATGAAGCACTTGGGGCTGAAAATTGCAAGAAATTGTGTAAAGCTACGGTTCTCTTCGTGAAGCAGAAAGTAACTGTGTCCAACATCCTCAAGTTGGACAGGAGAGTTGCAGGAGAGAAACTTGCTTGTGAGTTGGCTGTGTCCAAGAAAGGATCTGTGAAAGAATCTTGCACAAAGATCTCATAAGAGACAGAATAAATATCAGAAAGTGCCCTAAAGGGCCCATCAAATGCAAGAGTCTCTTCTTGAGAGTACAGTGCCACCACTATCCCAGCTCTCCCCACTGAACAGAACCAGGTGGAGAAAATGTCAGTGTGGAAAAGCCTACTTCAGGTAAGAGAGGATGTGAGGAGGGAAAAAAAAACCCAAATACGTGAGAGTTATGACTTTGATCACCATTCTAACCAGTTTCTAAAATTTTAGCTACTTTCTTACAGATAAGAAAAATGTAATGAAGACTCCTCATTTCCTCAGAAATATCTTAACCATAGTAGCCATTTTCCACTGAGGATATCTGATGTATTTTTGTATTTGTTTTTGTCATGTTGCTTAACATATTCCTGAAAAGGAGCTGGTACTGCTTCACTGAGGACAAAATGGAAATCTGAATGGAGTAATATCTGGATTGCTTCTCCATCTCTGGAGACTCAGATTCAGACTCCAATGGGATTTCTACAAAACCAGGAGGAACAGCATTTGTCTAGAATGATATTTCAGGCCATGATTATTTAGATCTTTTAGGACCTATTCAATATGCTCTGTTGAATAATTTCATAATGCTAAAATCTTGCTGGTAATGGATTTTATCAAACTAGTGTAATATCCAATGTCAGACTCAAGTAAGGTACAATGACTCTCAGATTTTCATCTCTAAAAGGGACACTCAAAACAATCTTTTTCATCTTTTTTCTTGTGAGATTTGGGATGACTGAAATCCAAGTCATTAGCATTCAGGTTGTTTATGGCACTACAAAATGATGAAAGTAGTTTGAAATGAATAGCATCTTAAAGCGTGAGACATTTTGTGAAATTATGCATCTGTTTCTTCCCTGGAAAATTTGTATGCCAGCCAAAGCGTAGCAAGGCAGAGAGACTGCAATTAAATCAGATAAAATTTTATTGTGGTGTCCAGTTCAGGGCCTCAACAGCCCAGATAAAGAATTTTTAGCATTCTCAGTATACATAAAACACACTTCGAAAATAAAAATAGAGTATAAAAACTATAATAATCTTCCCATATTTTATTAAAATAACTTGAATTTGTAAATTGACAGACTTTTGAAGATATATACAAAAGGATCTAAATATCTAATCTTGTGATCATATCAATAATCCCATTATTATAATGCTCACAAGACAAATATTTACCTGAGAGTCCATAACAGCTTAATTAAACACAAAAAGGCAATCATGAAAATAGAAGAAATACCTTGTAAAAATCCGAGCCACAGTTTTGATGAATTAAATATAGACAGCAGTCAAAGAGATAACCATTTTGGACCACTTGTAAAAAGCTCTTCATTCAATCCACTCCCCCCCCTCCAA
>VZTF01001983.1:240982-280927 GCA_013397755.1 Cnemophilus loriae
TCCCCCCCCTCCAAAAAAAAAAAAAAAGCTGAATTGCCAGGCTAGAGCAGTCACAGTAGCAGTTTGTCATCTTCTTGGGTTTTGGTTCAGAAATTAGTTTCCAATGAAGGAAAATATGCACATACTTACATTTAATTCCAGAAGCATGTTTGTATATACCTAAAATTAAACATGTACTCAGCTAATGAGCTGAAATGCATCTTCAAGGGCTAGAGTCCAAAGTCCTACTTTGCATATCATATTCAGAGTTGCCTAGACTCACTAGTTTTATTAAATATTACCACTGGATTTTGTTCCTCTTGCTTTCATTATTATATCCCCCTTTTTAACATGCACTTCAAGTGGCTTATTTTGGGTCAGGTATGCATCATGAAAATGCTGGTTTTGCCTCTAATTTTTGTGTGATCTCTATAAAGTTTTTATCTGAATGCCAGAAAATACAAAAATTGATATATTAAAATACTTGAAAATAGAAGTAGGTTCTTATGCTAAGTTGAGCCATATAGTAAATTTTACAAAGAGTTAGTAAAGGCTTCTGTCTTACTATAAAAAGTCAAAAAAATATAATTTACTGCTGATAAAAAACATGTACACTAACGTTATTTTGAAAGGACTCTGGAAGGTTCATACAGATTTAGAGAGACAATCATCAAGGAAAAGTGAAATATAATGCTGCATTTTATGTGTTCTTTGGCCAGAGGGAAGTTAAAAGGCTGAATTCAGCCATGTTCCTAAAGGACAGGTGACAGCACAAAAAAAGGCCCCCACAACACATAATTCTGTAACATCAGAGGAACAAAGATGTTAGTGATAAATTAGGCTCGCATCCTCATAGATTCATAGAATGGTTTGGGTTAGAAGGGACCTTAAATATCATCTAGTTCCAATCCCTCTGTCATGAGCAGGGACATCTTCCACTAGACCAGATTTCTCAAAGCCCCATCCAGCCTGGCTTTGAATGCCTTTAGGGTTAGATAAAGTGCTACATCTGTGAGGCAGATCCTACACATTGCATTTGATGTGATATTCAACTCAGGAATGACTCACAATATAAACATCCACCTCCAGTATAAACAGCTCACTTTGCTGAGTCGTTTATTTTGTAAGCATGGGGAGGGGAAGAAGATTTGCCTCCGAGCCTGGAATTCACAGAAGTCATGATGAATGTTGGGACATGGAAAACCGCTGAGAGACACCAGGTTGTGGCTGCAGAGGCATTCTCCTAGGAGCTCAGGCACTTGTGGGAGTCTGCAAATCAAATCCTGTTATTTTGTGACTTAGAGCACAAGCAACACAATATAGGACATGGGTAGAATTGAAGCGACTGCCTCATTGAATCATTGGCTCCTTGTGTCATTTCTAAGTTGCGGATGGCCTTTCTAAAGAAAAATACAGAAATATAACAAACTTCCCCTCTCTGCATATTCAACCAGCAGGCTACAACTTATTCCCATCCTGTCTACGCACTCATTCAAGTTGTGCTGGCGTTAAGTTCTCTGCAGCCTCCTGTCCTGGACACTTATGTGAGAGATCAGAGCTGTGGGCTCACCTCCTGTTAATCTGTAGTAGATGACTACTTTAAGTACTTGAAGAAAAGATCTACCAGAACTATTTTTACTGCATGAATTACTGTTGAAGTGAGTTAAGATCTAAGAATTTAAGTGGTCACTTCCTGAAACTTGGGCCCATGGATAGCAGTTTTCATAGCTAGACTTAAGAAAATATTTGTTGATTGTTTGTTTTTGTTTTCCCATAGGGAATCAAAGCCATACACCTTTCCCTATGTCAGTCTCAGAGAAGAAGCATGTAAAGTAACTTTACTTCAGCCAAGCAAGAGGCAATTCAGCCCCAAGGAACACAGCAGCCCAAATGCACCTAAAAGGGCTTCACAGATGTTTTGTGAAAGTGGAAGACATTACTTCTTTGATGGTATTGGTGGGTGGATGCTGTGCTCCAAGCCTTGGAAAGAGATCAGTTCTTTGGGCTTGATGGACAACATGTATCTGCCTTAAGTTGTGTTTTGATTTGTAGATGAAAGGTAAAATAAGAAGCAGTCATTAGCAACAATGAGGATCTCAATTCTGATGTTTTTTGTGTCCATTTCACCAGAACCAGTTAAAAAATTAGGACAGAGTATCAGCGTGTACCAGCATATCATATTGTATAATCATCATGAAAAGATGAAATACAAGAAGAAAAAAATAGAGCTCTGTATCTCTTTGTTTTTAGCAGAGTTAACACATTTGGATCTTGGGTATTGCACCATCCTCAAAAATGTCAGAACAGTTTTGTAAAATTTGGAAGGAAGTTGACTAGAATTTTTTTTCTATTTTTCATCCTTTTTTATCCCTTGGTGAAGAAGACATTCACAACAAACCACTTTCTGCATTTATTACAAGCCTCAGCACAAGACAGATCTATTTAAAAGTGCATATTGAGTTGACAGTGCAAAAAATATAATAATGGATTAAATTTTTCCAAATTTTGACACTATTTATTCATTTTAATGGCTGGATGGCCCTATTAATAGCAACCAATCTGTAGGAAGGAGTGGCACCAACAGCCTTGAGCAAAACAAACTACGGAAAATCTGAGATGGAAGAACAGGAGGGTGCTTTTTGCAAGCTCGGCATTAACATCCCCTTGTCCCATAGTCATGACAAGTATGGCAACAGGAAGGTTCACAACACAGATGTGGTATGAGTGACAGAAATGAGAAGTGGTGCAAAAAGTCCTCGTGTATTCCCATTACATCCTCAAAAGCATAATCTCTGTTCTTTCCTCATGTACTTTCTGCTCCCTTCCCTTCCCTTCCCTTCCTCACAAAAGGCAGTTCTGTAATTCCTAGGTTTTCTAGGTTGTTCCATTTCCACAGGAGCTACATGAATGTGTCTGACCCCATTTCACTGTGGCACTGAATAGCACGGCATCAAGGTTAGAAGAAATAAAAAAAGAAAGGATGAAAAAAAAAGGACAAACATTATACAATAGAAACCTTAATCATGTAGTTATAAGTTTAAAAAATGTTTGAAAGTCTGTTGCTCTGTCCTTCCCATTTCACATGGTCCTGCTGCTAAAAAAAATTTCCCTGAGGTTCCTGCTGCATCTCTCCCATAAATGATTCTCTTTGATCAGAATCCAGTGCAAGCAGGGCTTTTTTTATTTCAGTCTTACAGAGGCAATGATTCCGTATCACAGCATTGAAACTCTTGACAGCTCAGTGGGGGTAAGAAGAAGAAGCAGGATTATCTAAAAAAGAGACAAAAAAGAGGAAGCAATTCAAAGTCAGGCCAAAGATGACAGGAGAATCAGGATAGCAGCTGTACAAAATCGTACTTGATCTCTGCCAGAGATGTGGTATGTAGGGGTGAATGACAACTTCTAATTAAAGTTGTGACTGATTACCGTATAAGATATGACACAATTTGTTGAAGACCTGGAGCTGAAGAGGAATCACTTTTATTTGTGGAAAATGCTAATTTAAAGTTATGAATTTTTAGAGGAACATCTGTGACTTTTTTTTTTTTTATAAATTCGCTCCATAATTAAATCTTTCAGTATTTTACTGAAACTTTTAAATTGTCTTTTATCCAAGCACTGACTGTGCATTACAGTAAGTAAGGAGGAAGAAATACTGAAAACAAAATTTGGAGGAGACCTTGATTGTAATTCACCAGCCCTTATTTGAAATTCCAGGAATGATGCAGTTTTAACATATACTATCTATTGTTGTGTAATAGATTAACAGATCTGTATCAAGCAACTCAGGATATTATTTTTCTGAGATTTTGGATTGTTTACTTGTCACATATGCATGTGAACTGAATTCATATCCCTTTTCAAAGAGACACATGAATGTGAGCATTATTCAAACACATGTGCTGACTCACTTGAAAGCACATTTTGAAACTGGATTCACACTGAGATTAGCCAGCTTCTGTGCAGTTTTCTCTTGAGACCTGTCTCAATTGTTGTACAAATTGATATTTTTCAGTACAGAAGACTAGATTATTGTCACCTTCTACTGGTTGCTTCACATTTCTCAGGCGGGGCAAAGCCCCTGGGAATCTACCTGGTGCAGAGTTTCCTTAGCATTAACTCTCTGTGTGGCCAGATACTACTTTGCCACCTGTTCTGATTTGATCTCATATGGAATTTGTCTCCATGGTATTTTTTATCTTCAAATGTCTAAAACATAGTGTTTAACATTTTTAATAAGATCAGTATCTTAAAACACAGTCACATGGATAAATATTTTCCAAACACTTTTCTTTACTGCCTTGCTCCAGAATTCAAATTTCTTTTTACACTTAAAGGTAAATCTGAATTCTGAGGCATTAATTATCACATTTTCACACTACTCAGAGTTATTATATACCTCTAGGCTGTTGTCAGATGATCTTAGCTTTAAAAATGTGGGAATGGAGAGCAAAGATTTTGCATATTTGCTTATGCCATTGTTTATGCTTATAGTTGACTTTACAAAGCTGAAAGTTAAACTGTGCATTTATTTTGCAACTCTTTATACTTTGTCCTTATGTAAATCACATTTGGAGAACAGGCAATAAAACGTGACAGTCAAACTTCATGTCTGGTTTTTTTTTTTTCTGAAATTACACATTTTTATGAGTTACCAATTAAGTTACATATGCAAACACCATCTTTCCCCATGAGAATAAGGAAACAGGTAATTGAGGTAATTAATTAAGGTAAAATTAACATGCAAATCTGAATGTACTTCTGCCCAATTCTTTTCCTTCCAATTAGCATAGGAAGCTTAGTCATGCAGCAGCTATGGTTTTCTGTATCATCATGTCTCAGAGCTACGGCAATAAGACGTCTTGAGCACCATTCGCTCTTCAGCAAGGTCTGTACTGCGCTATATTACGATACTGAAGCAAATTAGGGAAAAAAAAAATAAGTCTAGAAAACTTCCCAAAATAAAATAAAAACCTGGTCAGAAAAACAGTGTGCCTTTTCACATCACAGAATTGCAGAATGGGTAAGGTTGGAAGGGACCACAGCGGGTTCACTTGGTCCCTCCTCAAGGGAACTCGTTTTTACTCAAATATTTAAAAGCCAAAGTGTAAGTGAAACCTACAGAGGAGAGACGACAAGAAATACTTTGTATTCTTAACTGACAGCTCTGCTAATTCAACCTGAATCCCAAGTGCTAACTCGAGTTATGCTCTTTTAAATCTCATCACTGGTATAGAACCTTCTGTAGGTGAGTTATCAACCCCGCCTCACCCATTCTCCACTTTTCAGTAAGTTTTTACAGGTGCCGTTGGTTTGTCTTGCATTTTTAATTTTGTCGAGCAGTTCTGGTATAGTGATGATGGTGCACAACAACAATCCATCATTTTAATTAATGTATGGACTTTAGTGCTCTCTGTATTAAAAGCATAGTTTCCCAGTACTCCCAGCAAAAATTGTTCTGGAAGCACACAGGGACAAGCTTTGCTGAGTACATTGGTGTAAGTTTTAGAGATGGTCTGCCCTTTAAAGAGGACATGTGGTTTTGCTTATTGCTTAGCATTAGACTTTTTCTAATACTTTAAATCTTCAATCGAAGATCAGAAGATGTCACTATGGAAAAAGACACAATTTAAAAAGTAGTGAATATGTTTCTGGATAAATATTGAAAATATTTTTAAAGGGATAATATTCTCTAAAAGCTGTAAAGTATTCACTTTTCCAAGCATTAAATGCTTCTTTTGGGTTTTCCTGTATCATACATTTAAATAAAATATGTAAAGCTGACATTTTATGTCATCTCTCTATAAAATAAGGCAAGCTCATAAACCAGTCTGAATGCAGACGATAAAAATATACAACTTTGGTTCAGAGAGCACATACTCTTAAATCCAAAAGTGCCTTTTGAAGTTCAATCCCTTGTACTTGTCACAGACTTCTTCTGCCCTCTCATGATAGAGATGTCTTCTCAGTTCTATAAAAATAAGACTTGGTGGGAAACACAGTTTCGGCAGCTACCATTTTGGATTAAGTCACAAGAAGCTGGACAGAGTCTGTTCAAATGTAAGCTGAGGAGGACAGACAAACTCCTTTTTGTAGCATTGTATCAAGCTGTCTCCAGACCTGAGACAGAAAAGAACTCACCAGCTTCACTTCTTAATGAGCGGTGCCTTTGGTTTCATTATCCAGGGACATTTAAATTTCATACAACAGTGCCAGCGCACTTCAAATTTCTCAAACATGCTCTTCTGACTGGTCTCACATTTTTGCTCCTTCGTTTTCCACTGATGGAGGAGATCCCTGATGAAAGATACAGTGTACCCAACAGTGAGAATCACGAAGAATCTGAGATGGTGGAAGCTGATGACACAGCTGCATTAACTACAAATATCCTTGGGGGAAACCACATGAGTCCATTGCACTGACATGGTTCACACCCAGACCCTCCGATTAGCAAGCTGGCTGATTCAAATACTACTGCAGCAGAAGGAATAACCTCCAGAACAGGGTAGGAATGGCTGGCCATCTGTCACCCACGAGAGGTGTCAATGGCTGCTGAGATTTATTTTGTTCATTAATACCTTAAAAGCAGATTAGAGGTGAACAAGGAATAGTTTGATATCTTTCCTGGGCCCAGATAATACTTTGCTGCTGAAGCAGTCCTAAAGAGGCCCACTAAGAGATGAGGGTAAGTAGTAGGTTCACAACCCAGACAGCAATAGGGAAATACCCAGATTGTCATGAAGAAATATTATGGTTCTAAATGACCATGCAAAAGGGTTTTGTATCCCTTGATTCACAGCTATTCTGCAGTTTGTGCCCTCTGTAATAGCAGATGTAAGGGAGAATAATCTCCTTTAGTTCAAGTGCTTAGGTCACTAGAAAAGAACTTCAGTAGTAAACCAAAGTAACTGAAAAATAACAATTTGCAGCAAATTATCAGTATGACCAAGGAAGCAGAAAGGTTTTAAGTGAGATATGCAGCTGGCCTTCCATGGCCGGCATTTCCAGCTGGTCTTAATCAAGCCCTGCTGTCAGCAGAGGTGCATCCCTTTCTGGTAGCTGAGAGTCTCATACAATAACTTCAGTAATGCAGTATTGGTTTTCACTAGCTGATGACTTCAACTACAGATTTTCAGTTCATAAGAAGTTCAAGTCTTTAATTATTATTATTATTATTATTATTATTATTATTATTACTACTATTATTACTATTATTATTATTATTATTGCCAGACTGGACACGACAGGGATAACCTGGCAACATCACTACAATCTCCATTGCTGTTGTTTGTATTAGAAGTGGGTTACAATTGTTTGTGAAGTCTGTTTTCACACAAGCCTTCAGGTTTAAAAAGGGTCTCATCTAAATGTAAAGCTAAGGTAATGATATTATTTTCCTGAGATTGAGAAGTCAAGTTAATGAACAGTTAAAAAGAATTTTGACATGTCCACATAGAAGGCAAGTACAACCAGAATGTATCTTTTTTCCCTAGCCTGGCCTAGCCCCACAACTTGTAATTATTCCACCATGTACACTATTAAAACCGCATGTTTTATTATTGTTCATTTTTATGTTTTCAGTTTAAGTTTTATGAATTTTATAACAGGCAATTCTAACTTTAATGATCTAACAGGGGTGGTAAATGTTTAAATCATATTGACTGTATCAGGGAACTATAACCAGGCGAGAAAGTATCAGTTACAGCAAATATAGGACACAGATGTTTATAAAGGAAAAGGAGAAAGAGACAGATCTTTAAAGAGGGTTAAGTTCATACTATATTTTATGACTTTTAGAAAAGTTCAAAATACTTCAGGCAATGATTTACTCTATAACGCACTCGATCTTAACAAAAATGCTTGACAACAAAATGACAAGTAAACAGCTGTTCCAAAGCCACCAAACATTATTCCCAGATTAGCATTTTGTTAATAATGCTGGCTTAAGGAATAGGACAAGAAAAAAAGACATAAATGCATTCCTTAAGGGAATATGAGATGATATTAATTTTGGTAGAAAGCAAAACTAGAATTTGTTACATCAATGAAAAAATCCATAAATTTGAAAATTGCCCATATATTCCAGCATCATAAACAGTGGGCTTTGATTATAACAATCCGGAGTGCTTCATGGGAAAAAACTGTCTATTTTCCCTTTAACACTGTTGCCAAATATAAGAAAACTTACCCTGACCAAGCTGATTATAGTTGTTCTGAAGTCATTATCTGTAGTTACAGTGCTAAACAAAATAGTAAGGAGTTAGGCAAAGATCAGCTAGTAATAAATATGAGTCAAATTAATATCCTTGATACAACCAATAGTTTAAAAGAAATCCCAGAAACAGCAATGTCATGGGGAACTCACATGTATATGAATAAAAAAGGTCACCCAGGGAGGTGGGAGATGCCCTGTTCCTGGAATCATTCAACTTCAGGTTGGATGGGGCTCTGAGCAACATGATCTAATTGAAGATGTCCCTGGTCATTGCAGGGGATTGGACTTGATAGAGTTTGAAAGTCCCTTCCAACTCAAACTATTTTATGTCCTTCTATGAAGGACAGACATGTCCTATTTTTTCTGTATTTCTCTTTCATTTCAATTAATAAGAGCCGCAGCATACTACAGTCTCACCTATAAGTGGTGTTACAAAGCAAAGTGCACATATTCCAAAGGAATGCGCTGAAGCAACCTTTCCTAAAATACACACATTTAATAAGAGCAATAAGAAACCTTAATTCTATGACTGCCTGCCTGTAATTGTTCAACAACCTTCTCTGTTTTCAGCCTTAGTCAGAATCTGTAAGCAGCTACAAGGGAAGAAGTCCAGAGATCATGGATTTAAGTGTCAACTATATGTTGCTACTGTCCCTCCCTATATCCAACCAAATTGTTAACACCTCTGTAGCTCAAAGCTTGACCCTATTCAACTCTTGGGAAGAGTTGAAGCAGCTCCAGAGTAAAATATGGTGTGCTCTTCAGCAAGAAAATACTGTGAAAAATCTCAAGGTTAACTCACTGACTAGCATTTCATGAACATGACTTTTTACCAATATCAGATGGTTAGAAGAAACTGGTTTATTTAGACAAGCAATCCCTTAGTATTTCATACATTTATACCATCTACTCTGGAATATAGAAGAATAAGCAGAAAGGATGTCTTCCAGACTCGGCAATTTCCATCTGGCCCAGAGCACTGAAGCATGACTCCCTGTTCTTGAAACAGTATATTGCTTGCCTACAGCTGTCAGATTAGATTCATGGTCTCCATCCTTATCTTCAAAGCCCACAGTATCCCAGAAGAACCATTCAAACACCAGGTATTCAGGGTTCTTAACACAATACTGATATAAAACTCATGCATGCCTATAAACAGGATTCAAAACCAACCTCTGTTCACAGTCTGATTAGGAGAGAAAGGTGGTGAATTTAGCCAATATATTTATTGCTGTCTTTATAGGCAGCCAGGTAGTCTTCTGAACACCATAAAGCCCATGTTAAACAGTTCACACTTACTATCAGACTGGCTTCACAAGCACTTGAAAATGATATGGTCCTTTAAGATTTCCTTACAAACATAATAGCAGAGCATTTTGTCATATTCCCACACTCTCCTCTTGCAAACATTCTGTAATTCTTGAAAGAAACCGAGAAAATAAACCCAAGATGAGAATTCGACTACTGTTGATGGTAGAATACATTTAGAAACATTAAAAAAAGAAAATCTCTAGCGCAATAGTTGATATACCAACCATTAAAGGAAGTATAGAGTAATTAATGAGACAACAAAGAGTTTCCATCATGGAAAAAGACAATAATGACTACATCTGTTCTACAGAAAGGATATTGTAAACTATGCTATTGAAGATTAAAGTTCCTGAATTTGTTTTGTTTGCTCACTTGTTTTCATATGAAGCGTCATTTATAGGAAACCACACATTCTGTACTGCATCATAAAAATTTCCTGCAATGCAACACTTTCCTTTTCAAGCATGGCTTGCACTAGGGTAAACACTGTACCAGTAAAGAAGATTCTACATTATTTCTTAATCAAAACCTTAATAGGTCTAATACAGATATCTTCTCTTAGAAAAGGACTGTCTACAACTCAGCACCTAGGGTGTTCTGTTGAGAAACACTTTAGAAATGGAGATACAAATCCAAGTCTCTGAAATATTAAAGCATCCGTGAATAGTAATAATAAAAAGTATATGACCGCTGGGTATCTAGAATCACCTCTCGGAGGTGAAAGATCAACAAATAGGCTGGAATCCCTCAACAGCTTCCAGAGGGAGGTACTGGTCTTGCAGATTAGGAAAATTTGTCATCTCTCTGGAGCTCATTGGAGGTGCGTAAAGTATAGATACCCAATGGGCAGCATCCTTATCTCTAAGGTTCAAGCACTTACATTTCAGTGAGGTATAACAAAATTAGGCAGCTGCTGTAGGATTACCTTGATTTTTCTGTCAGCTAGTAGAGAAAGAGTAGTTTGCACTGACAGCAGCTCACTGACTACAAGGTTAGATAAACTGTATGACTCCCCACTAAGGCTTCCATTTGTCTTTATGCCTTAAGTGTATGCATGCCATTTTAAAAACCTGAGCTAGAATCTAATGAAAGTTATGGTTATGAAAACAACAGCAGCAGCTCCAATTTATTATGGTTACATCATAATTCAGGGTGTAGGTCTAAATACATCCTTCACTGATAGACTGTTCTCATCCATTATTATCATGTCACTGATGCAGTAGTAGCTCGATCCAAGAGAAACTGATACCATCTATAGCCCAATCTTATGCATTAGGATAAAAGATACACAAAAACATAGAGGAAGGACTTAAGGCAAGAGTTGTCAGACTCTTTATTTCAATGGTGAAATGCATTTCTCACAGCTGGCTGTGCAACTTTAGCATCAAACTTCTAATTGAAAACACTTTAAATGATACACACATTCAACTAAAATGCTTAAAGTGGTTTTTCACAAGCTTCAGTTGGAGGACTATGTTCTAAGCTACCATGCTCTCTCAAATGAGAAGTGAGTGACAGCAAATTCACGCATACAACTAGATGATTATACATAAAACATGAATTAGTGCCACACTAATTGACAACCTTCTCTAGAATCAAACCAGCAAGTCCTTCTCCAGTTGTACTTCTGCTATCCTGAACAGACTTGTGTTTCAGAGATGGGCAGCTCTGCTAGCTCCAGGAGCTGCCTCACCTTATTGAGTGCCACAAAGCCATAAATGCCACATAACCATGTAGGTGAAATATTGTGTGATCTGGGAGTACTTCACAAACTGGAAATGACTGCCCATCTGTAGGGATCCTGGCATTCAAATTAATAGGACAAGGACATCGAGGCAAGCCTGATGGAGCCAGCCAACCATGCCACACAAAAAAACCTCTACTTGCTCCCTTCTCAGGGTCAGGCACTCCCTGCACCTACTGCCTTGCCAGCGCATGTTGCACAGTGTAAGGGGCCTAATCATGGGTTTCTGTGTTGCTTGAAAGCCTCAACTTCATCACTGTTTTCATTTCTTTTTTTCCCCTTTCTTTCCTTTATGCCTAAAGATCAATAGAGTATTCAGATATACTGCCTTGTAACTTGATAGTGATCTGCCCCAAGGTGTGATGGTTCAACCATTTTTTTTAGTCTGAGGGTCCCTATTAGCACCAGGACTTGACAATGATTAGGAGATCAAAGCCTAATATGGTAGAAGAGAATCTCTTTTACTGTCAGAGGTAAAAAGTATGGAGTTATAATGCATATTTCTTGTCATGCTCATGCTTTCCCCCTGTAAATAATTATAGCTCCTGTTCACTTATTCATATATTTAAAAAAATTCACTGGTTTATTTATTGTCTTTGAATTTATTTGCATGCAATGTGCCCTCTCATCAACTCAAATGCTAATAGAGATTCTGTGTATCATTTGCAATAATAATCATATTTTCATCCTTTCATATTTATTGGTGAGCCTGCTTTGTCTACTAGATTATATATATAATTCTCCTCTAGATTCACTAGTAAGAAACTATGGTATGATGCAAATAATGTTTATGAAAATGTAATTTACAATCTCTGTGTTAGGGAAAGTCAGTCATACTAAGTAATATGCATTTTAGGGAGCTTATCAGATATCAGGAATGCTATTCATGACTGAGAACTCCCAACTGATGTGTTGTGAAAGATTGTTTTGTATCATTTGCAGAATGCTGATGCCTAGGGCTGGGACTCATTTCTGCTATATCTAACATCATTTAAATTACAGTGAAGGAAGAAAGGAAGCGATGGTTGGTGAGGAGTAATGAGATCAGGTAATGACTGATTTTTTATGTCAGAGACGAAGCTTGACTCTGATCTTTTAAAATAGCTTTTCCATGGACAAATAACAGGCATTTAAGTACTCTATTTATCTGCTACATACAATGAAATTGGCAGCACATTTCCTGTATTGAACAGCAATGCTCCCTTCAACTGAAGGAGTTTCCATTTCCAGTTCTGCTATATCTTCTGATGAATACTTCTTGCTAACACTTGGGTGGTAAACTTGTTACAAAGGCATCAAAGATTATGAAATTGAGCTGAAAATTCTTCTTTTCATAATAA
Organism: Cnemophilus loriae; assembly: GCA_013397755.1. Classification (NCBI taxonomy): domain Eukaryota; kingdom Metazoa; phylum Chordata; class Aves; order Passeriformes; family Corvidae; genus Cnemophilus; species Cnemophilus loriae. The sequence continues at coordinate 253,572 of VZTF01001983.1, forward strand.
TTGTATATTTCTATGAAATAACAGGAGTGGAAGGTGCTGCTCTGTCTGACCTTGAACTGTCAATAATAAGAGCTGCAAAGCTTGTTACCGCATTTCATCATTCTCCGGCCTGAGGGACTATATCTCCTTTACCGTGCCTTTTATAAAAAACCTAGACAAGGTTCCACATATGGTGGGTGCGATGGCTGGAAATTTCAGTTGAAGTTAAAAATACAGATTTCATCTAGTTAATATCTTGCTAAAACTGTAATTATAAAAACAGTGCTCCCAAATAGGAAAGAAACAATTATTCTTTGCCTAGAGAATTTTCTAGGTAGGGAAAAGTTTGAAGAGGTTTTTCTTAAAGACGTAGTCCTGTTTCTAACAGAATGGTTGCTCTTATTTCCTCCAAAATGAACAAAGTAAACCAAAGAATGAAAAAATTATATGGGAAGCTAACAGATCACTGACAGAGTTAGAGGAATTGCTAAAGTGGTGTCTGACGAAATCTAAATATGTGATCTGTGTCTTATTTTGAAACTTATAAAGTGCCTGCATCAACCCACACGCACAGGGATATGCAATATCTGGATGCTTGTTTTCACAATCACCACTTAAAAATTTCTAGGCTTGCTTTGAGAAATTCAACCACTAACACTCTTCAAGGAAGATGTGGCCATTGGTCTTGATGGAAATGGCAACATTTCCCACCTCTGTGACAGGCTTCACATATGCTTCAAGAGTCTCTATTTCCCCCCTTTCCTACCCTAACATGTGCCCTTCACATCTCATACCAACTATTCCATCTCTTCACTTATTTTCACCCTCTCAGTTACCTGGTTTGCTGGGTTTGCATGGCAAGGTTTTGTAAGCAAAGGGCCTGGAGTGGCTTCTGTGAGAAGCTGTGGGCAGTTTCCCTCATGTCCAACAGAGCCAAGGCCAGCTGGCTCCAAGATGGACACGCTGTTGAGTCTGGGTGGATGGAAGGTGTTTCAAGGTTTGGTTTTTATTTTCTCATTAATCTGCTCCAATTTTGATTGGTAATAAACTAATTTCACCATGTCAAATCTGTCTTGCCCCTGGTGGTAACTGGTGAGTGACGTCTCCCTGTCCTTATCTCAACCCATGAGCCTTTCATTGTATTTCCTGTCCCCTGTTCAGCTGAGGAGGGGAGTGATAGAGCAGTTTTAGTGGACACCTACTCTCCAGTCAGGGTCAACCCACCACACCTTGTCACATTCCACCACTGTCCTGCTATGTATCATTCCAATCGTATGTCGACACACTTCCCTCAACCATAAAACCAGTGAAAGCATAGCTAGCAAGAAAAGGGAGCTAACAGGAAGGCATGGGATGATATATATACAGAAAAGCACAGATGACATAACTTCTGAGTACTCAAGTAACACCAGCTGTGACTCCCTTCCATCCACTTCTCAGCAGGTTAGTCAGTCTGCCAGAGCCCATGTTAATGATTCCTAATTCCCACCCTGCGGCTCATTTAGGAATTTGCACAGCTAGCAGGATATGAAGCATCATATGCCTTGTGCAGAGGATGAGGATAGTTAATTTCACAAATCAGAGGGAAGTTTTGAAACTTGTCAAATGTCTACTATTCCTGAAATACAAGTGTTTTGAAAACTGAACGGATAACTTAAACAAAACAAAACAACAACAACATCAAAAAAACAACCACAGGACATTTAAAACAGAGAAAGTTGTTTTGTAAGGGACAGCAGTCAGAACACTGAAAGCCTTGATTCAGTCCCCAGGCGTGGCTGGGGGAGTGCAACAGTCTTGAAGTGCAACAGTCTTGAGGTGTTCCTATGTAAAATGAACAGAAAAAAGCAAGTGCAGTTTGTTTTTACTCTAATTCATGACCAACACCTAGCCCTGGAGGCCTTAATTCAGCCTAAATTCAGCATAAGCCTTGATACTTCTTTGTTGGCTCTGGGCTTTCAGAGGCAGACAGCCAATGTGAAATACCAGGCTCAGAGATTTAAGTAGAGTTCAGGCTGGGGGAAAGTTGGCTGAAGTATGATTTTCGTAGATTTGTTTTTCCTTGATATTAAGATAACTTTAAAAATATATCTGCTTGGACTGCAGAATAGTTTTTCTCAAGTTTTCTCTATGGGAAACCCAAAAATATTTTCATTCCTTTTAATTAATTAAAAAAGTCCAGCAACACCCGTTATAACAATGACAAAGCCATATGATCTATTCGAGTGTGTTTTGAAAAGATACCTTCAAGTAACAGGAAAGAAGTGGCTAAATTTTTTTATATAGCTTCTAATAACATTTCAATATGTAATAGAAGTTTCAAGGTGATTTTTATGAATTTACAACCAGACTGCTGAAAACCCCTGGTCTACAACAAATGATAGCCATTTGAAATGTACACAACAACAAGATGTCTTGGCTCTGGGAGTCTACTGAATGCTCAGTTTCAGCTTGTCCGGTGTATCGTAGTTTTGAACACTTAAAAAAATTCCTCTCTCCAGTATCACACTAATTCCACTACAGGTGGAATTTAATGGCAAGTACAACTGTGAAGTACATGCAGATGACATCTCAACTGAAAATTTAGTGGAGTCAAACAACAAAAAACATAGAGAATGCTTTTTGCAGTCACTAGAGTGTTCAGAATGGGGGAAAAAGATGAAGAGAAACCCCATCATCCAGGTTTGTTTCTGTAAAATTATTATTCTTTTAGTGATTCCATATAAGGTATTAACAACTAGAAATACTTCAAATTGTTGAGACTCCAAATAGTCTTTTATTTTTCAGACAATTGAAGGTTTTAGGGTTGATCCAAAACACTTTTTTTTGGTCATGGATCAGCAACAAAAAATCGTTATTCACCCTGCCATGTTCTCAGGAGGATGAGATAGCAGGACGAGTTCACCACAAATTCTAATGGATACAAAAGATACTGTTTAAAAATGGTAAAATATGGTTAATCTAGCAATTTTCTAAAATGTAAGGATCCAGATGAAATTAGCACTTGTTCTTGGAGCAGTCTGGGAACAATGAACAATGCCTGAGGACTGGAATTCCAAAAATCACTATAAGAGCTTTCAGGCTGTGCTCTCAGTTAGAAAAGTGTGTTTGAGAAGAGGATGATGTAGAGCGAAAAACAATAAAGGTCACATTTCTCTGAAGCCTTATACAGTGTGCTTAACAATAGCTGGGCTTCTAAGGATGTTAATCTTTCATTTCAGGATATCAAATCAGTAGAGTAAAAATGAAAATGTAGAAAATGGTTTACAAAGATTATTTCAGGAGCCAAAAGGGATAATTTCATGTTGGTAATTTTCTGTCTACTGTAATTATCCATATTTAAAACATCAGTAAAGTACTTATAAACAGTTATGCGCGTACTCAGAGTAATGCTTTTTTCCTAGGAATCCGTAGAAGGGTGGATGTCCACAGCAAGTTTGGGGAAAGCTTGCTTGGCTGATATGTCACCACATGCCACTAAGATAAAAAAGAGATGCTGAAGCCCCAGAACGGGCTACTGACTCTCCCAGGAGAGATTTGATCACGGTTTGGTAGGAACATGCTCTAATTCCAACAGAACAACATATAAACCCTTTTTTAATTTTTATTTTTGCATTGAAACTATAACCCTAGATACTGATGAATGAATCACATAAGTGAGACCACACGTGAGCCCTTTAATCATAGTTACTGAGACCGACTGGAGGAGTTCAGCATTGTGAGAAAACTGAAAATCTCTGTGTCACTGCCGTGTGAAACTCAGTATGGATTATAGATGACTCTGGACTTTAAACCAGACTATTTTTAATCCATGATATCACGATCTTCCTGCATTTTGCTTGTTTTAGAAAATCTTTTTCAGTCATTCACTTTTCCACAGTGGATTTCACAATCTTTACAGTATACAGTATAACCAGAGGTAGGTGAACAGGAAGATAGGGAACAAAATTGTGCCAAGGCAATGCATTTTTGGACAGTATTTACTATCCATAAAGGAACACTTTCTTGTCAGTAGTCATTCCTACCAGTATTTCTTTGCAAATGACTCACAATCAATCTCAGACGGATGCTTGAAGTACTACTACATTGTGGATTGAAGTATTATACCTCCAATAGGAATCCAGAAGAGTTGCTTATCTAATGCATTCTATCATTAGAGGAGGATGATACAGAGGGAAGGTCAATAAAAGAGGCTGTTTGGACAACAATGAGCCACTCAGGGCACTTCAAAAAGAAGCCCAAAGCTGTAAGACAAGCATTAGTCAAGTGTTCAGTAATAGCAAATAAATTTTAATGCTTGGTGTAGCATAAAGAGGTGAAAAATCACTGAGTTAAAAAAAAAAAAAAGAATTATCTTTATTTCTTTTAGGTATGAAAAAATTTTGTAGCTACAGAGACCATTCTCCCTGGGCTGCGAGGCAGCATCACATGCATCTCAGCTTATCAACATACAGAATTTCTCGAGTATTTGCCGTATTTGCTTCAATTTGCTATTGAGAGCTGTGAATTGCTCCCTGTTTCCTAGAGAGTTTGTCAGTAAGATCAATTACCGGAATACAGTCACATTTCAGTGTGACTTCAAGTACTCATTTTTAATGTGAAATAGCAAACTTGCTGATGAGTAATTTTTCCTTCCAAAGAGGCTTAATTATTTAGCCTCTCCATTCTCTTTGATGGATGCATATTCCTTTCATTGGCTACCGTGACAATGAAGAAATTCATGATGAGATGTAACAAAACCTTTCTGTTCCCTCAGGTATATAACTTTTCTCTACGTTTTCTCCGAAGTAGCTGAAGCAGCAGCAGAAACCTGCTGAAATATGTAAGCCACTCGTAGAAGTACTGTACTGATAAATACAATTTCATTGAATTCTGGAGAATGTCTGCTAAATTGATGTGGAATTCTCTGTCCTTCTCCTAGAACATTTTTAAACCATCTGCGTCGATCATCTCATTATTGTGTGAGGTTCGAAAAGGCCGAGTGCCAGGTCCTGGACTTGGGTCACAACAACCCCAGGCGGTGCGACAGGTTAGGGGAAGCATGGCTGGAAAACTGCGTGGCTGAAAAGGCCCTGGAGATGCTGGTCAACTGTGGCTGAACCTGAGCAAGTGTGTGCCCAGGAGGCCAAGAAGGCCAATGGCGTCTTGGCTGGTATCAGCAATTGTGTGGCCAGCAGGATCAGGATAAGCTCTTGGTGTTGTGTGCCTTGGTGAAAAATAGTGCTGAGCAGGGCTGAGATGATTCTTCCCTTTCAGGATGACCTCCATTTTCAGGGGCTGATCTTCCGATTCCAGATCCAGATTTTCTTTAAGCAAGACATTTTGGTGTTTGTGATGCACTGTAAGCATTGTAGAATTGAGACAATCTATTGTATCGTAATGTAATACACAGAGTTTCCTCTCTGCCAGAGTGCCAAGACATTTTTCATGATAAAATACATCCACATCTTCCTCCGCAAAGTCAGTGGAAAATGAATACTGGGCACTTCCAAATATTCAGGGAAGTAAACAAAAAAAAAGTAACAGCTTGTTAAAGAAAAGTAACAAATTTTGGTTTTTGTCATTCTGGTGCTGAATGTCAGGTCATTTAAAATTTTTTCCCTTCAGGGCTTTATTCCCTGGTACTCTACTAATCAAATCTCTGAAGAGTTCAAAGTCTACTCACCTGAAGTCCAGGGCAGCTATCTTGCTGTGTGCCCTCCTCACTGCCCTAAGGATCTCCATGATTTCATAGTCTCTGTAGCCCAGTCTGCCTTTTAGCTTCTCATCCCCCATCCTCGTTGGTGAGAATGAGGTCCAGAGTAGCATGATGGAACAAGGTCTACCACAGCACCTCTTCTTGTTGGCTCCACTATCACCTGGAGAAGGAAGTTACCATCAGCGCATTCCAGGAACCTCCTAGATTGTCTGTGCCCTGCTGTGTTGTCCCTCCAGCAGATATTGAGGTGATGGAAGGCCCACATGAGGAAGCAGGGTTTGTGAACATGAGGCTGCTCCTATCTGTCCACGAAGGACCTCATCCACTCAGTCTTCTTGGCTCCCACTATAATGTCACCAGTCCCTGCCCTCCTTCCAATCCTGACCCATAAGCTTTTGATGATTCTGACTTGGAAGATCCTGGTAAGCACGATATCTGAACAATTTAAATTTATTGGCATCACAGGTTTAAGCCCTTCCAGCTTTATTACTGTCTTTTCTATTTCTGAGGAGGACATGTCATGTTTCATGTCTGCCAAATGTTCTGCTGAGATTTTAAACCCTAATCCAACCATCTCAGCATGTTAGGATGAGGCAAGAACTTTCTCACCTTTAGTTTTCACAGTAGAAACAGGCTAATAGATGAGGCTTTGTGGTCACAGCTGCAAGAAAAATAGTTTCTTTTCACGTAATATTTCTTGTGTTCAGTATAACCCAAAACACTTAGCAGAGTATCCCACTTTCATGCAGTGCAATGCCATGTGTGAATGTGAATACGGCAGCTCAGTAAAAGCTGATAATTATGGTTAGTTTAGCCCCAGAAATGTCTGGATTATGCTCAGTCCTGAATGCGTTAATTTCTATAGCACATTCAGAGCTCTAAAGCAGCTGAATCTCACAGTTTGCAAGTAGTCCTTTTGCCTGTTTGAGTTCTGGAGCCACAAATTTCACTTACCAAAGGATGATACAGAGTAGAATGATAGATGTTGGCTCATACCTAAAGAGTCATCCAAGCAAACAAATACATAGAAAAATTAGTCTGCTTCACCCTGTCACTTTACGTGCCAAGAGACTGTTGCGAGCCTAGAAATTAAAATAATCCTTATATGATCAGTTTCCTGTGCTTAACCCTTCATATGTGTGTTTTAAATGATGCACCACTTCACAGCAAGTTGCAAAGGGAATTTTCCTGAAGGGCTGTGTCTGTATTAGGAATTTAAAGAAATTAATGGTGTTCTTGCATATTTCAGCTACCCTTTGACTCAGAACTTGACATTCATAGGAGAAGCTAATTCAGAGTGATTTATATTATTCTGCTAAGAAATCTTGTTTGTCAAACAGAAAAATTTCAGTTGAGAGGTTGTTTTTTTGATTACTATCTTCTTTTGGAAAAATCTGTTCTGTTCCAAAATTTTTTAATTCAATATTTTTATTTTCTCTTTCAAATGACTTTTTCTCTCAAATGTGTGATTTACTATGTAATAATAGAAACAAAATTTCAAAAGTTGAGGTAAAATTAATATTTTAGATATTATAAAAAATAAATGCAATCGATGATACAGATTGGAGGCAGAGCTTAATCTGCTAGGATTTCACTCTTTTCACAAATTTTGCTTACTTTTTGCGTGCTGAAAAAATCTGTCTTCTCACCTCTGCTTATTTGGGGAAGACTTCATATGAACAAACACACAGAGAACATCTCAGTAACTGGAATTTTCGAACAGTTTGCACTACAAGCAATGCTATTCTTGATTTAATAAAAATGCCATCTGGGTCCTAATGCGCTGTTTTAGTTTCTTAATGTTTCATAACTCTGTTTCTAATATGCTGACACTTTACCTGATAAGGTAATGATATTTATTGAAAGTATTATTATATCATTTATATAATGATATTTATTAAAAGTGTGTCTTTGCCATCAGGTTAAATTCTAATGCTGTGTTTAAGGCATCCAACGTCTCTATAATTTGCAGTGAGATACACATTTTCCTACAGTCTCCACTGGAATCTTATAACAAAGGTTCTTGAAGTATTCTGCACTTAGACCACAACACGCCGCCAGGTTTTTGCCTTTCACTCGGCTTTTATAAGCTGGCAGTAAAACAGGATTTCCAGTGGAGATGAAACCTGACTTAAGTGTGTCACATGCTCCTGTGTGGACAGCTCTCCCCATTGTCATCCCTCAACAAAACACCTTCCAGGAGGAAGATAGAGTCTAAGTGGCATTCTTTATTTTCTTTAGATGTCTCATAAGAATGAAGTTGGATAAAGAACTGTAAAGAAAAAATTCTGAGTTTAGAAGAAATTTCTTCAACTGAGGCAGCTTTTCAGGAATCAGTTCCCTAAAACTAGAAGAGTGAACAGTATTCCTCAGTCTTAGTTTCTTTTCATGCATTTGTTACCATGCATGCTGTCAAAAATATATTAGAACAACATTAGATTAATTAAAGTTGTTCTGTATTCCCGCTAAATAAACAAAAAAATCTAACCACAAATTCCACAATGACACTTAACCTCTAAAAGCAGCAAATATCATCTGATCATTTTGGGTTAACGTGATCACTAGGTATCTAAGCATTCATGTCCCCAAATTTCGGTAGTTCTTGTTTATTTCTAAACTGTGTAAAGGCAGAGAGAGCGTGTTTGATAGAGAAGTGTCAGATTTCTCTCGGATTCCCTGGAGGGACAGGTGCCTGCAGTAGGTACTCTGAAAACAGCTCAGTTCTCCTTTCTTTTACTTCTCTCGTGCTACATCTGTGAGACTGACAGACCAGCTCATGAGGACTGTGGTGAGACAGCTGGAAAACATTGCCCTAGGCTGCTAATCACAACTCCTCAGGCAAAGATGGTTAGCTGACCTAGTTTATATTTGTACTGAAGTAGACCAAACTTGTTCCTAAGAACATCTGTCACATCTCAGCTCTTGGGGCTGTCACCTTCCCCTGTGGGATGGGACCAATGACTGAGAGCTCTCTGGTGCTGACACTGAATGGAGCACTGTTATGGACCGAGGCCTGGAGGAACCTCTGGCTGACTATTTGAATTACACAAAGTGGTGAAAAAATAGAATTCTTGGGTCAGCAGTGAAGCTCAGTGGCAGAGATGTCTTTGTCCCTTAACATCAGTAGTGCTCAGGGTCTGGAGTTTGCTGTTTTGTACCCTTTCACCTAAGATGCCATAACAGTGGTGTTCCAAAGTCTCTGTGGCACTTTCCACCTTTTTCTCCCATGTTTAAGTTCAGGTGCTATTACCCTCACAACCTCGTGCCTGCCAACCCCTGACGTTGCTGTTCTCATGGGTTCTCATGGGAAGTGACTGCTGCTAGCATAAGGAACACCTGGCTTCACTTCTTGCTTTTCAGATTTCGGTTTATACAAAAGAGAAACAAGAAAATCAGCACAGTAGATAATAGCCAGTTATGTATTCAACAAGTACTATCCATGGTTACATGTGCAGAGGCTTAGCAGTCAATGGATGTGCAACATCTGTGCCCAATGAGCATGCTCCAGCCAGGGCTAACAGTTTCACAGGCAGAAAAAAAGGATTAGGAAGCTTGAGCCATACCTGATTAAAAGTATTACGATACTGGGGTAAAAGCATGGTGAAAGTGTCATCATTCTTATCCTATCAGTCATCTTTGCTGTTGCTTCTTCTCTGCTGTTGCACTGAAGAGAGCCCCCACTCGAGGACACTCATTCTGAGTGTCCATCACTGTTCCTCCTCCCTGGCCACTGGAGAGTTTTCCCTTTCCTGTTCCCTTTCCTCTTCCTTTTCTCACAGCCTTTCATGTTCCCTTCTCTCTCTCTCTTGATCTCTCTCCTTCCGTTTCCCCAAATGTAACTTCCAATACTGAAGTTGATATGTGTGATGTGCCAAGGACCCTGCTCACACATCTTCATGCATGTGGACCTGTCTCCCCTCTCCATGTGCAACTAACGTCCGTACAATTAACCATGGGCGTGTGAACATATCGGCACGTATCAGCCGAGAGTCTGTAAGCTACAGGACACCACGATCTAGAAGTGTTGGGATGAGAATATGGAAGATTTTACTCTGCCACAGACCATGCTGATTTCCAGTCTGTAAATCAAAGCTATCCCGTGAGCACCAAATTCACTTAATGTATTAAGATATACATGTAGTGCAGTACTAGGTCATTTATAAGCTGCATTTTGAAAGGCTTTTATTAAAGTACCTCTGCTATGTCATTTTTTTTACCACACTTTTAGCTATATCTCTTTTGTTAATTCAAAATATTCCCTAGATACTTTTAAAAACAGCTGAAATTATTAACCTCTAGCTTTTCAAGGGTACAAAATCTTTTATTATGAAAGATAATACCCTTTGCACTTGGTATTTGATGTGAACCCTGATCAAACCAACTATTTAAGAATGTATTTTAAAGTTTCTATAACTCAAGTTTCATTGAGCTCAGAAAACTTGCAACTATTTTAAGACAGGAAGTATGGGAAGCAGCATCAAGAAGTAATGATGCTTTCGACACAAACATTTTTCTGGTTTTTGTGCAGCTTTAGCTGACTTTGATACTTCTTTAATGAAGTATCTATGCAATCCTGTTTCAGCTGTAGCATGCACTGCAGTGGTAGATTGCTACTTAGGCCTTTACTTCAGATTTTTTACTAGTTAGTCATTATGTCAAGACGTAGCAAGACCAAATTTCTAAATGCAGATCCTTTAGCTTCTCTCACATTCTTGTTGCAACTTCGTTTCCCACACCAGTCTTTACCACAAATCACCACAGGATCAAAGTTGTTATTTGGGAAATCTATGAAGCTAGACTTCATTTCCATCACACTTTCCTCTTTTTTTTCAGATGATGAATGAAGAGGTTAGAAATGGGGATAGGCAGGTTCTGATCCTGGTACTTGAGAGTCTTATTATTTTTTGCATTGAGCTAAAAATCTTTTAGAAATATAAGAATTGAAGAATGGAAAGTGCATCTTAAATTTGAAAGTTAAAGTTTTTAATGATTCTTGAACATCTTTATATATTTCCACTAGTTGTTTCCACCCCTAACTAGCAGAAAAAACTAGTGAGGAAAAATAATTCACATTTGAAGATTCGTAGGCATTTTATATATCAGCAATTGCAAGATAATTTCTACCTTCATTCTTAACTATTCTCTTGCTATTTTGATGCTGAAAAAGTGGGAGACACCTCAGTGAAGTCCTAGAAAAATATCGTCAATTCTTTTTATTGGGATCTTACTTCAATAATAGGCTGTCTCTGGTGCTTTAAAACATATATCCTAAAAGCATATAAAATGGTCGACAGAAAGAAGGCCCTCCTTTGCTCTTTTCATTTTGTGCCTTTTTTGGTTTTATTCCTAGGAAAACTTTGCAACGTTTAACAGGCCCATTACATTACAGCAGTGGACAGCATGACATATTTCCTTTATCTTAACACATCCAGAGGTATACTTGTTGCTGCCCCTGGCAGCAAGTTGTCTGAGGTAATTGATGCTTTGCAGAAAGTCTGGAAGAAATCCTCTTTGGCAGTTCCAAAATGAGTCATGTATTCTGTACAAGATACCATTTCTCCATTTGCTTCAAGTTGTACATTATAAAAGAGCACTTCTGAGTGGTCATAAAAGTATTGTGAATTAGTAAAGATGCCATTTACAACAATAGATCAGAAATCTGCACTGGATCTTTTAGGTCTGACTTTTGCGTGCTCAGTATCTGTTTCACACTAATGTGTTTCTTCCAACCTCAGCAAGCTACAGTGTCATGGAAAGGTGAGCTGTGTCCCATGTGACCTGTGCTACAGGTCATCTACATCCACAAGAGGCAGCTGGAGGCCATTTGGGACATGCTCCATACCCCCAGCTATAATGAGAGCATGGACACTCAGTTCACTGGTGACACCTTCACGCAGATGCCTAAATTTAGCTATTGCAAACTGAAGGTGCTTTCACTGATTACTTCTTATGGTGCTATGGGGAATCAGTCACCTGACAAGGGTGGACAACAAAATCAATTACATTGCTTTATTGTTTCATCAGACTTCTTTCTTTCTCATGTCTCATTTTATACTGAGATTTTAACTTCTGTCAACTAGGAACCACTTTATTTCATAAATGAACAATACTGGCACAAAGTCCTTGGCTAGGGTTCCTAAGCGTGATAATAATACAATTATACTCTCTACTTTCCTGGGCTGTTACAAAGTGCTACAAAGCAGTGCCCTTTAGCCAACTGAAAATAATCACTAGGAGAGAGGCTTGGGTGGCTGGATGAATCCAAACCCTGTGTTATTCTCATGCTTTTTTTTGCACTGTCATAAATTTTTCAGCAAATTATACAGTAACAGAAATTATAGCAGACATAGCTAACTGTAAGTTAATCATGGAAAATATTTACAGAAAATATTTCTAGTCCCATTTTAAGTGGGAGTAAAGTGTAGCAGATAGAATTCAGGGTTTTAATGCAAACTTACCACTGGACAGCATACAAGAATTGAGAAGTGAGGCAAAGCTTCTTTCCCATAGCAACTTTAAGGTTTGTTTCCCCATTATGTTCAGTATTTGTCCATCTACTGATGAACACTTAACCGACAAAAGTTATATTGAGTGCAGAGCCTCAAATAACCAGGAAAGTAAAACAGCACAAAGAAATTTTTTCACCAAAAATGGAAGAAATTAGTGCCTTCGCATGTCTCCCTTCAAATTCCTCAGCTCTCAGAGTCCACAAGCGCAGATACCTCTCCCTGTAAAAATTTGAGCAATAGCCCAGAAAATTGATTTGTTTGCACCACAAATCTCTCAGATGGATGAAAGGAATGGAAATTGCTGAAACAAAGCAAGAAGACTGACTCAGAAAAAATATTAATAGAGCTAATAAAGTTCAAAGTCAAAGTGTAATTCTTTGAGTGTCTGGCGAACGGTATTAAATGCAATATGCAAATGAAAAGTCTGTTGATAGCTATGATCCATCCCACTGGCACAATACAACAGTGATTTCTTAGAGCACATTCTGGTTGTGATATTTATAACCAGAAAATGCAGTTCTGAACTAAGAATTAAGACACGGTGATTCTAAAATCTGTAAGAATCTCGAAAGATGATTTCACACATCTCGAGACATAGAGTTTTGCTCTGAAGTTACTATACTTAGCCTATAAGATGTTTTCAAATTTCAGTAGATATTGAGTAAAGAATACAAATCATTGTTAAAGAATGGAAATGCTGAAATTGAACATATTGATATTTAATCACATATTAATCATCCTTAGTGACAAAAATTTCTTGGAATTTTTTAGTGTGAACTTTTTTTCAGTTTTCGTTGTTACAGCCTTGTATTATCTTCTCATTCTGTTGATATAAGAACCTTCAGTCTTACAAATTATTGTAGGCAGCTATGGAATTTAAATAGAAAAAAATTCTTACTCCCCCATGTGTAAGCAAGCATGTTAGAATGCAGTTTCCCAAATATCAAACAATTCTTACTGCTCTTTCAAGAGCAATTTCCAAATTTCCTTTTATATTGTCCATGAAATCTGAGAATCAAATTCACATATGACTTTCCAGGAACTATTTAAATAGCTTTTTCTTCCCTTCATAGTGAAGAAAATATAAGAAAAGTTGATTTTTTTTCCTTTTTCACAAATACTGTGACTTCCACTATCTAGAAAGATGCATTAATCCCTCCTTACCACAAGTGACAATCATTATTTATTTATTTAAATTATTCAGCTTGTGGGTCACAAGACCCAGCCCAGTTCTACCTAGATTTCTGAATTAAAAAACCTGTAAATAACTTCCAAGCATAACTTCTGCATGGAATTATTATAATATTGTGACTTTGGTCACCCCTTTAACCTTGTATCCTTGTAGTTGTGCATCAGAAAGAGAATCCTAAAATTATGCATCAGTAGCAAGTTTTCAAATATTAGGTTCCCCCTCTCACAGCTCCTCAGGGAAAAAAGAAAAAATCCTATAAAACCAAATTATTCTGCCATTTCATTATGGCCAGTTTAGTTGTCTTATTTTATTTTTGAATTGTGTTATAGAAGAAACAAAGATATTACTATGTCTAAACCTAACATACTGGTGATCCAATTTTTTTGTGCCGCAAAATAATGGCTGAGATTAGATTTTTCACCATTTCCAAGTTTAATCTGAATTATATAAATTTCAATTATAAACTGTCTACAACATGCAGCTTTAGAGATTTCAGGTTCTGGTTCAGTCTAATCTCTGCGAAGAATGGAATTTTTGGACATTAGTTCAAGGTGGACTTTATTCCGGTGTTTAATCAATTACAAATGCCATGTTTCGTGTCATACATGAGAATAACGTGGTTCTTCCCTTTTCTTTGGATTTGTTTATTAATGAATATGATACTGTCTTTACTCAAAAATGAATTTTTCGTCACTAGAACTCACATACAGCTATGAAGAGGAACTCAGACCATTAGCAAGGAGAATGTGTCCTTAATCCATGGAATTCAGTGGAATAAAGAATTTGGCCCAAACATTTCATTTTGGTTCACCTTCATAAAGCTTGGCAGGACATCTTCTCCCCGGACAAGACCCACAGTGTCTTCTCCAGACATCTATCAAGTCTTAATCTGACAAATTTTTCAGTTCCAAGGTGGTTATGAGAAAAACTGTTATGCGAAATAGGATTTGGCTTTCTGTCCTTTATTTTTATGTTGTACCTTTCTGAACATGCTGCACCCACTAAGCCGTGTGAATCATATAATTACTATTAGCACTCCCAATGGCCCTGTCAGAAATGAAGGTTTATGTAGACAGTGTGTGATAACCATTTATTATTTTTCTCTAGCTCGCTTAGCTGTGAATTTTTATAGGAAGTATTTAAATAAGTGTTCCACTTGACAGAACTGAGTGTCTGAAAAAAACCCAAAACACGGAGGAAGCTCAGAGGGATTTATTAGAACAAAAATTTTAACCATTGTACCGCAAACACATCAGTTTTTATATCCTTGTTCAGCATTTTCTCTTTAATCAAGATCAGATGGTACAAACTGTAACATAGACAGGACTTGATAGGTAATCTGAGGCAATTATACAGTAATATGTACCTAATAACCATATTAATAAAATAAAAAAATAGCAATTAATATTTCCCTCCTTCTGTGAAGGTGGGTTTTGTATCTTCCCCTTTTTCTGTTTCCTTTAGGTTTAAAGGCCTCTAAGGGAGAGATTTTTTCCCCTGCATCTAAAAAATAATAGCACAGCCAAGCACAACTTCAGTTCCCTTTGGGATGTTTGTGTGTTGGTTAGAAATATTTGTATTGATTTCTTTTTTTTTTGCCATTATATTCTTTTTATAAAGTTAAGATTTTTATGCAGTTTTCTTTTAGTAGACTCTAAATGTTACAGCTACACTTTTAACAATGTTCCTTTTTATTTTTTACATTTTATTTGTATTAAAAAAAATATTTTCTGGGTTTTTTTCCATCATGAGTTTTAAGGACAGAAAAGAGATATTTATTTGTTTTAACCAAATAATTGAAGTTTAAAAATATGACATTGGAATTCTTCTAGTACAACATAAAAAAAAAAAAAGTAACTGGAAAAACACGTTGCTTCTCAAACATTACTAGCTTTCTAAGAAAGTAATCCTTTTCCTTCAACCCATGCTCTGCCATCTTCAGCAGACATATCAGGGATTTTTTTTTTCTTTAGATCGAAAAATTCTGATTTTTTTTCTTTTCATTAGAAGCAGATTGGAAAAAAAACTAATTTCATGTGACAAAATATTTCAGACAGTCTTTGGGGGCTAATCAAAACATTCCGGTTTTGATTTTGTTCTCCTAAGACATTTTGAAGTGAAAAATCAAAACATTTCTCTAAAATCACAAAAATGGTACTTTTCAGCACTTCAGAAGCCTGTCATTGCTGGTTTTGATTCTCAAAATAATTTCCCCAACCCACAGACATGAGCACTGCTCAATCTGTGCACGATGGTGCCCACAGGAGGGAGCAGTGTGTGCAACCATCGTTTTCATTATATTTCACCTATAGTTTCATTCACATCCAGCAGGATGCTTTCTAAGAACAGATTTAACTTTAAAATCATGTGTAATTCACTATGAGGCAAATATTTAAGCATGTACTTACCCCTCTGTGTCCTCAGGAATACATGAATACGTGCTTCAGTGCTTTGCTGAGTAGGGATACACTTTAATTCCTCACTAGCATGTTGCAGGGCTGAGGCCTCCAGCTTTTAATAAAGGCTGCACAGATATGAAATGAAAGACTGTCAACCATCATCAAAGGCTTGGATTTTTCATTCCATTGCTAACACATGAGAAAACACGCGTTAGGAAGATCTATATCGGGTTAACTACTTCAATGGTGAGATGATACTGATGTAGCGCTATCTATCCTCATCAGTTACAGAAGGCCCGAACTGATTTATAATACACTGCATGGGTTCTTTTAAAAACCATCAGATCTCTGACAGGGATTTAAAAACTGGGTCAGTTCCAAAAGAAAAAAAAAAAAGAGAGAGAAAAGAAAATATTGGAAAATATTGAAAAGAAAAAGAGTAATGTTTAAAAAAGAGTACGTCATACACTTAACAACAAGCATTTTCTAGGCAAATTCTTATGATCAGCTTATACAAAAGGGAAATAAGATTTCTTTAAAAAAGAGAAAGGAACATGAATCCATCAAGACATCATGACAGCGTTACTACATGCTGGCCATATCCAATACTCTTCTCTAAAAATCCAATTCTGGTCACTTAAAATGATAGTATAGTGGATTAGATGGACCTTCAAACAAACTTGATAATGGCCAGTTTCATATCTTTTTGAATAAGTCATAGAGGAGACATCTGACACGTTGCATTAACAAGCCCTTTCTTTAATCTTATTTTCCTGTTTAAGCCATTTTGAAATTTGCGGGTTCTTTTGGGGTATTTTCCTTTTTTGAAAACCTGTATTTTCCTAGTGTACGTGTAAAAAGAGGCTGCAACTGTTTGGTGAAGGCTCTCCCAAGATGTCCTTGCACCTCATCCTGCACCACCAGTGAGCCCCACCCAGCTGGTGTGATTTAATCAACCTGGGAAAGTCTATGCTGGAGGGCTTCTGTACAGCCTGGTACTCATGTAACCACAGAGGTGAGTCTACAGAGACCAGAGAGAGACTACAGACATAATTGGAAACTCTAGCAGATACTATTGGGGGGGTGTATTCATATTTTTATGCATTGTTTTGACCTCAACTCACTCTGCTCCTTTTGATTTCATTTCCTTTCCATTCAATTTTTTCAGGTGCAGCACTGTGTCACAAACATACCTAGAGGATCATAGAATTCACTATACTGAGCCCACCAGTCCCATTCCCAGCTTCTAACCAGAGCTGGCCAGTACCAGAAGATTCAGAGAAGGCTTTAAACAACTTGCATTTTGCAAAATGGGATAATCTGGTTCACATTTATATCACACTCTAATAATACTTGGTTGTTTTAAACACTGACTAACTAGATTTAGCATAATTTTTTCTTCTGGTTATTCTTGTCCTCCAAGTATATCTCCAAACTATTTCCAAAACT
Organism: Cnemophilus loriae; assembly: GCA_013397755.1. NCBI lineage: Eukaryota > Metazoa > Chordata > Aves > Passeriformes > Corvidae > Cnemophilus > Cnemophilus loriae. Next base: position 270,798 of record VZTF01001983.1, read on the forward strand.
TGTGAAATTCTTTGTCTCAATAGCTTATTTTGACAGTGACTGCATAGTCTGTACCCTTGAGAAAAATATTTCTCATATTAATTTTGAGTTTGCCTTGGATAGTATTTATCTCATTATTGTAACTCTATTCTTACAAGCTCTTCTGTTTTCAGTGTCTGATTCGTTCCATCAGCAAAGACCATGAAGATATAAGAATACCTGTAAACCAGGACAGAGTGGATTAGCCCAGTAGCTGTCTCTAGTAATGGACAGCACAGAAGAATATGAGAAATTTCTGCAACATTTACAAGCCTATAGAAATCTTCTTCTCATGGCAGCCTCTTTTCTGTTTCGTTTTGGGTTTTGGTTTGGTTTGGTTGCTGGTTTTCATTTTTTTTTTCCTCTGAGGATTTTCTGCCATGTATTTGGCCCTTTCCTTTTTAACTCATACATATTTTATCACGTACAGTATTCTGAGTTTCACAAGTTATATGAAGTACCACTTTGTTTTGATTTTCCAGACATGCCACCTGCTAGTTCCATTTAAATCTTCTTAGTTCTTGGATTGGAAAAGACAGTAAATAATGATTCCCTTTTGGCCTGTTCCTTGACCCTCATCATTTTATAGACTTCTGGCATATCTCCCTCAGTGCCAATTAAAGGCTTGTGCTGACCTGTAAGGAAGAAGCCACCATGCCCAGCCAGATAACACAACCTCCCGGACCATTCGAGCTCCCACCCAGGATGGCACAGGGCCACCTGAAAATCGAGAGAAAACCAGATATATTAATATGTGTCTTCTTTGTGCCAGTTGACTGTGCCAAGGCTCAGGATATATTTACTCCTCCAGAGCACTGTGCCCTGCATTCAAAGCTAAATGAAATGTCTTCCACTGGGAGCATAACCCAAAAGCAATTTCTCTCAGAAAAGGACAAGCCCTACAATCAACTTTTACATCATTATTTCTGATGATTTTTTTTTTTTTCCTGGAGAAAGAGAAAAAACAAGTTAATTTCTCTGGGCAATTTTTAAACCCCAAAATACCTCCGATACATGGAGATGCTTAAGGAAGCTCAACAAATGCCATTGCCATTCTGTAAATATGCAGAGAACCTCATAACCAACAGGAAAAGAAAAACCAGTTTGTTTTTTCATACCCTGGACAATATAATCCAAAGAACAACTCTGCTGGACAAAGAACTAAATTGTGCTTCTGATTGACAGAATAGTTAGCTTTGGGCTACCCCGTGTCTCCTTTTCCTGTCTGTAGTGTGGCATGCCCTCATCAAAAAACAGTCCTTTTCTTCACAAATTTCTTATACTTTACTTCAGTAATTTTTAAAGTTTGCTGATGTGATGGGTCCCTACAAGTGGATTGGTGAACCTGACATGCTGACTGACACTTAATTCCAATTTTAACCTTTTTCCTCTTCTACTTCATAGTAAAAATTAGATACTAAGGTCAGTATGGCCATAGGGAAGAAAATGCAAAGACAATAAAAATCCCTAGCTTGGGTAGGGCTGAGAAAATGTTCTTTTTTTGTTTTAAATTAAAAGAGAATTTCAATATAAATTTTACTTTGCTAAAAAATAAAATTACACGTATGGTTTAATGTCAATCATTTTATTCTGTTTTCTTTATCTTTAAAAAGGCATTTCAGTCTTTTTAAGCCAAAAATATTGGTTTGATACCAAAGAATTGGCAGATTTTCTCAAAAGTGTGTTGGAAGTAACATTCTCATGTTTCCATGTTAAAATATATCACTTAATATTAGATGCTTAAAAATGTCAAAATGAATTGATTCCACATTTTCATTTCTCTCCCTTTTTATTTCTACATTGGAATTATTATGATTACTTTCATTTCCACCTACTCTCACTCCAAAACCTTCTTACTGTGGCTTCTTACTGTTAAATTTTCTGTTCCTCAAATGCTTCCGGATTACTCTGGGTAGAATGGGTTGATCCAGCCTAGCCATCAGTCTCTGCGTTGCACATTGGTCCTGGTACTTGGAAGGACTCCGACTGCAAATCCATCGCACCAGCAGGGCAGTTTTAGTGCCCTACTGCATGGGACAGCAAAACATCAGAAAACCCAAGGAACTCTCCGACCTCAGTAATTTTTCTCAGCTTTAGTGCCCACAGAAAGCAAAAATATTCTGTTCTATCACTGTTTTAGTGAATGAGCACTTAGTTTTTTCAGCTGAGAAATCCAATTTAAAACTCATCAGGGAATACTGTTATCCTGTAAACCACATACAAGGGAGAAAGCAAGCGTGAAAAAAAACTGCTCAGCCAGGGACTAAAGTAGGTGGGTTATTCTGCAAGTAATCCATTCACTGATCAATTTTAATGGGAGTTGTGGCTGAATCAGGACAGAAGGAGAAGCACGCAATGGTTCTAAACCACCACCATCTGCATAGTAATGTTTCTGAAACAACTACTTCATAAGATTTTTCCAGCAGCTGGACAAAACCCATACAAGTCATTTCGCAAGAGATTTGTTACAGAAATACTGCTTTTAATATGTACCACTCCAGTTACTACTTTCTGACCTTGCATATTTTGGGATCTCTGGCATATCTTATAACATAAAATAAATATTTTCCCCTCTAAAGTTGCTGTCTGTTTCAGATTTTGTGCTTTATTTGAAAAACTGTGCAGTAAGTGATTTTTCCATCCTATTTTAATTTAACAACCTCTGGTTTCTTGGTGTATATCTTGTAATACAACTCCATCCACTTTCTGTGGGTTCAGGCAAATTCCTATTTTTGTCTGTCCTTAATAAGGTCATTCAGATCTTTTGCATTCCAAGGAGGCCTTATGCCATTCATTTAAAGAGTTATTAAATGTTACAATTTCTCTTTTTCTTTTTCTTTAATGACTTTTTAAATTACTGCCATTTCAAGTTCCTTTATTTGTTGCAACAACTTTATCAGAACTCACTATTCTTTCCAGTACCTAAGTGGTTTACTTTTTGTTCAGCTCTTCCCCTGACTCTCGATTCCACAGAATCAAAATTCTCAAGGGAAATCTCCTTCAATTTTTCTTTAGGAGGGTTAAGAACTTTCCTCTTTCCTTCTTCTTTTTTTGATGCAAAAAGATGATACACCTCTGTTCTAACTCTAGTTTCTTAAAGAAAATGGTCAGCTTAAATTGTCTTTTTCTTTTCTTAATGTTCTCAATATTTTATGCTGTCATTTTGAAACACCTCACGGGTTTGATTGTCCTCCTTATAACAATATTTATAGCAATATTTCTCAGTGAAGTGCTGTCTAGAGAAACCTCCCCTGCTCTTCAGTGGACTGGTGAACCTCTGCAATGATCTGAAGATGAGCCTGGAGGACTCCGCTGTGGCACCACATGCAGACAGCTTCTCCCCGGCTAATCCTTCACAACCTCTGCAGGTAACTAACGTATGCTCTAATCCAAGCTTTTATCCATCAGCTTTTGATATAAACTTTCATCCAATCCTATTACCTTGCCTTGATCTTTCCATCTTGAACTTGCCACCAAAGCAATTCCTACTCTGGCCAGGGACACACCTCTTTACTAAATCCCTTTCTTGCCTGCCTCTTCTCTGCCACGTCAAAGCAAATTTTCATTGGTTTGACAAAGCCGTCACAACACACCATTTCCTGCTTCATATTTAAAACTCTGCCTCCATTTTGCTAACTTTCTCTGTCTAAAAGCATGCAATTTCTGTTTTCTTAGTTCTGTTCCTCAAGTGTTATCATACTTGGGAAGAGTTATCATATGTCTTCTTTATCTTCCTTCCCATCCTCTTTAAGAGTCTCTCATGATACCAAACTTGACAGTGGTTATGCCTCTAGGACACAGATGCCAGACTTCTACATGTCCCACAATACTTTATTCTCTTTCCCTCCTCATGCGGTTTTCTACAGAGAGATGGCATCTCTTTAGAATGTTGTCATGGAGTTCCCAGTCCCAAAAATCTCCACTCCATGAGGAATTAATTACTTAATGAAACACAGTTCTTGTTCTTACTCAAGTGTTTATGTAAATTGTATTTTATGAAAAACTATGCATATAAACTCATGTATACTCAGAAATTATACAAAATATTATGCAGATTGGTCTGCCAGGAAGAGGCATGCTCATGAACTGGTATGTAGCATGTATTGGTTCATAACCTGCAGAACATTAGGACAAGCAGATGTAATTCAGCTGGACATGATATTCTTTTTATGAAAGCTGTGTCAAGCAATTACTGCTTTAGATGACAGGAATTAAGAGGTGAGCCATTTTCCTAATTAGGTCAGTAATCAAGAATTTGAGGTTGAAGAATTTACACTGAACTGAAATGTGATTGAAGGACTCCGCATTGTGCTCTTGCAGCCAAGAAGCCCAAAAGCACTGTGGGCTTCATTATCACAGAATTATAGATTGGTTTGGGTTGGAAGGGACCTTAGAGATCATCAGTTTCAAATCCCTAGCCGTGGGAAGGGATGCCACCCACTAGACCGTGTTGCACAGCCCCCTATCCAACCTGTCCTTGAACACTTCCAGGGATAGGTCATCCACAACTTCTCTGAGCAATGTGTTCCGGTGACTCATTACTCAGTTCTTTAGGTAAAGAATTTCTTAATAACATCTAATCTAAATCTCTCCTCTTTCAGTTTAAAACCATTCCCCCTTGTCCCATCGTTATCTCTCTGTACAAAAAGTCACTCTCACCCTTTACATAATCACCCTTTAAGTACTGGAAGGCTTTGATGAGGTCTCATTGGAGTCTTTTCTCCATGCCAAACAACCATAACTCTCTCAGCCTGTCTACATAGAAAGGGTTCTCCAGCCCTCTGATCATCTTTTTGACCTCTTCTGGACTTGTTCAAACAGGTCCATGTCCTTCTTATGTTGGAGGCCCCAGAACTGGATGCAGCACTCTGGGTGGGATCTTGTAAGGGCAGAGTAGACAGGGAGAATCATCTCCCTCAACCTCCTGGCCATTAACATTATCATAGCCAACAGGTCAAGGGGAGTGATTGTTATCATCTCTTTAGCATTTCTGAATTCATGTTTGGAGTACTGTGCCAAATTTTTTGGTCCCTGGTGTACCAGAAAAAATATATAAATTATAAATTTCATTAATTTGCCCAGTGGAGGACAAATCTCATGGGTAGAGCATGAGACACTCAGGGAGAGGCTGAGGGATCTGGACTTGTTCAGCCTGAAGTGGAGAAAGTTGGGTAGATATCTAACTGCTGTCTTCATCTACCTTGTGGAAGAGTTATAAGACAACCAGACTCTTTCAAGACATGCTCAGTGAAAAAAGAAGAGGCAGAAATCCAAAGCTGCAGCAAGGGAAATATCAGCTAAAAGTAAAGACAATACAAATCACAATGAAATTTGTGAAACATTGGAACAGGTTGTCCAGAGAGGCTGTGGGATCTCCATTTGGGGATTTCTAGAGCTCAGCTGGGGAAGCTGGAAAGCATTCAGATAGAAAATCAAAACCAAAGCTAATTATAGCTTTGTATTGTTTGATTTATCAAATACAATAACTAGTTACTTACACCTGGTAGTTTAGCATAAAAAAAATTAATTTGTTTTTACCTTCTCTCTCTCTCTCTCTCATAACAAGGGAGTGAGTTCATGCTGATCACAGTGGCATCTCAGTACTCCAGGACTGGTGTTATTAAACACATCTACTGTTCCCACACTGTGATCGGGAGGCCCAAGGAGTAGCAGGATGCCTCTCCACAAAGTTGCAGGGGGAAGGAATTTTTCAGACATGGTGATTGTGAGTCATCCCCCAGGGCAGGCTCTGGCTCTCTATCCTTGCCTCACAGCAGTATAGTGGGGAAAATACCTGTATCACAAGGGACTCCTCAGAAAATAACAATCGTCTTTTATTATTCACATATAAGGAACTTGTGAATCTTGGCCCATAAAGGGGCCTCTTTTGTGCTACAGCAGTAAAAATGACAATAAAATGAAGATTGCTCAGCATCAAAAAGAGAAGGGCATTTGTTGAATAAGCTGTTATACCAACATAAATAATGATGTCATGGTCTAGCTCTTTGTCTCTCTTTCTGCTCTTTTTTAATTAGCTTTGTCTAGTTTCCTTCTTAGGTATAGAAAATGGGTTTTTTTCCTCTCTCTCTGTCTGTATCCATTTTACTTGTTTTCTTTCTTTTTTTTTTTTTTAATCTTGTTTTGATTTGCTTTATAATTTCAGGTGTCACTAAACTCCAGTGTAAATTCTATGTCTTTGATGGGAAGAGAAGACAGGATTCTGTGCTCTGCAGGGAAGCAACCCTCGAGACAGCTATGTCCTCTTTCACTTACTTTGCGCTGTATTTAGTACTTTTTCTGGACTAAAAGCGATGAATCAAGAAAGATCTCAGTTGCTCATCAAAAAGATGCCAATGTTGGACACGTAAGACAGTTCCTCCTTTTGGGATGCTTGCACATATGCACGTGCAAGCATAGGCTTGGATACTTTCAGGCAAAGGAGGCAGCTCTGAAAATTGAGAATGCATTAAATCTAAAGCACCCCTTTTGCTTCTCAAAACAGAAAGAGAGAAATGCAAGGGGCAGTTTCCCTGTGTTTGCCATGACAGTGCCATGTTCTTCCTTTTCCTGAGAATATTTTGCAGTCACATTCCTGAATGTGAGCTAAACTTTTCTGAAAACACCTTTCTAATACTGTGACAAAGTCTGTCCCTGAGCTGGTCTGAGTAGCTGACTGTCGTATGTGCCAAAAAACATACACTCACTACAAGAGACTTTTTTTTCAGTGAGCCGAAGATAAATGATCCTTACATCCTCAGACCTAGAAACAAAGGACCTATCCCTTCACTTGCTAGTACCAAAATAATAATCATCTGACACCACATAATGGACAAAACCTACAAAATGTCTCTTACTGCAGACAGTCACAACACTCAGAAAAATTATTTCTTCTAGCTAAAAAGCTAGTAATTCCCATCTGTTTTTTACATTAAGTATTAGCAAAGAAATGTGAGAGTCCCATACATTTTGTTCTCTCATTTCCACACTTAGACCCCATGAAAAATTGAATCATGTCTATAACAAACACCCAGCGCCCCCCTCACTCCGCTCAGTTTTGTATGATTTGTTGATCTATGGAAAATAATTGAAAAATGTCTTGACTTCTTCCTGCAAAGAAGGACAAATCTAGCTTCCTTCACATCAGAAAAAAACATAATGCTTTAAAACAAATGGTAAGGTTTGAACTGTATGACTTTGACTGATTATTCAGACTGATTCTTTCCTTACCTATGCTTTTATAAAGTTAGAATAAATCCTTTGGCTCCCTTGTTTTTCCTTGGGTTTTACTCTGACTTGAAGAAGAGCAGAACTTCAGTGAGAAGCTGATATCATTCTGGCATGACACTGTGTAACTCAGTTGATTGCAGGAGAGCTACATCTGGTGAATATGAGCTTGACAACAGACTCAAGTCCAAACTGTTGATTAATGTATCAAAACTAAAAAAGAAGACTTTTACCCTGTTGTCTATCATGCTCCCTTCCTTTTGAATTGAATCTCAGAAATATTTAATGCTTTAGAAAATTTGAATAAAACTTCAATACATTTACTTTATCATTATTAATATTTCATGTGTATTACTAATCAATTGGAAAAACTATTTTTTTTCAAATTTGAGATAAATATGGTTTTAAATCTTCACATAAAAAAAGAGAAAGGATTCTGTGAAACTCCAAATCTTTCAAGTGATAAGTATGGGTATCATGTTTTGTATCACATTTCTGTGTTCAGCCATGCCACAGATGGGACTAATTTGAAGTTTTTAAAGGTATGTGATCCTGACTGTCTTTATATTTTGTTTTATGTTCTTTTTTTGAGTATTTTTGAGGAAAAGGTAGACTACAGGATTAACTTTCAGGAGACTGAGGATTAGATACCTCTGTGAGAATAAATGCATGATTTGCAAGCAAGACAAGATGTAATATTTTGTAAATGAAAATATCTAGAGAGAGAATTATATACGTAGAGGGTGCTGACTTGTTGCGTGTTGGGATAGCCAAACTGCTGCCTTTGAGAGCCAATTTACTGTAGTGCTATACAATATTTACTAGCTTGAGGCAATAAGTTTCTTCCAGTCTAGGAAGAGCCCTACAGCAGCTAAGTGCCTTTGTCTGGGCAGGGTGGGAGCTGGCATTGGAACAAGCCAAATGCTTTAGCCTTCCAGAAACTAGGGATACAAAGGACTTTTCTCATTTGGTGGTAAGGAAGGCTGATAAATAGCCTGCAGTAATGTAAGAGAAGGCGCAGACAACCTCTTGTCCAGAGGTGAAGTCAGGAAAGCTCCATGTTGCCTTTTTGACCACGAATATGAAGCTACCAGGCAGACTGCATGAGTTCTCCCTCATGAACACTCAACCTGCAATTAATGCCAGGTGTTCTAATTCAGCTCCGGATCAAAATCTGCCGCTGTATTCCCTGTCCAGAAAAGATCAGAATGGCCAGCTTCCCTCTAGCAATGGAAAGAACTGCCTATTCACTCCTGAGGCACCTACATGGGGGGCTGATGCCTGCTACTCACTGGCTCAGCTACACTGCCCATGAGCACAAGGCTCAGTTCTTTTTCCTGCTCCTCTCTAGTATAGAGGCACTGAAGTAGAACGTGCTGGCACCCACCCCAGTAGAGCTATTTATCACCCAAACTACGTCCTGTGAGTATGTCCTTCGGAAACACCCTAAAGGAAATCTGCTGAAATCTCCATATAGAAGGAATATACTCAGCCAGATATGTTTTTAAGATTGGTGGGATGTGGGCGCAGAGAGCTATGAGACATCTACCAGAGAATTTTTGCTCTACCCAGTCTATTTTTAATTTGTCAAAAATGTCTCCAGGTGGCCAACCTTAAATTTAGGAATGCAACACATAAGACCATTTTAAACTGCCTGTGGATACACCAGACAGAAAACAAGCCTTAACAGCAGTTATGCACCAGAGGTCACCTAGATTCATTGTGAGGAGTGTGATGGAAAGGGGCAGGCAGAAGTGATCCAGGGTTCTCCTGAACAGACATGAGATTTTTTGTGCTTCTTGTGACCCCAACAAGTTTACTGCAAGCAACAGGGCACAGGCTTACAACCTTCAGTTCTCAGTGTTAGCAGCAATCTAAGGAACACAGGGGAAAAGGCATATGAGCTCAAACACAAGTTATATTGTAGTCAGTGGCAAAACTCTCAAAGAGAACAACTGAGTGGAAATGGAGAATGGACAAAAGGCACACAGAGAGAGCAGACAAAGCGAGGAAAAATATGTGTTGGTGAGAAAAGAGAAAAACTCTCAAGAGAACAAAAAGCAAAAATATAAGGTGGGTTTTTAATATATATAATGTAGAAGAACAGAGGATAAAAAAGAAACTTTCATTAATGACCTTTAGGTCAGTTGATCCAGACAGCAAGCAAAGGCATGAAGCAGGGCAAATAGAGAAATAATCTAATTACATTTCTACCAAAGGAGTAAACAAGGGAGTATTCTTCTATACAGAAGGAAAAGTATGGGTGTTCAATTTCAGTGGAGCAACCTTTGTTAGAACTGACACTGCTGGGTAAAAGTGAAAGAGAATCATGAAAGGAAGGGGCAAGTGAGTGAAATTGGAAGGCGTTCAAAGCCAAATTCATGTTTGCTTCAGGGAATGTTATATATGTGCATGCTACCTACCCAGTAAACATACTGTAAAGGAAAAGGTGTGCCAATGTGAATGAAAAATGCTCTGTACAAAGTAATCAAGGTTACAAAGGGACCAAATGTGAGAGACAAAATGGGCATTATTGAAGGGAGAGATGAGAAAGTGTAGAGAAAAGAGTAACACGTGAGGAGACAATAGAAGCGATAGAAATGGGAAAGGCAGGAAGGTCATCCAAGGAGATTACAGAGGAGGATATTGTAAATGTAAGCTATTATTAACTAAAAACTAGATATGGCAGTGACACAAAGTTAATTCCCTGCCTCAGTTTTCACAAAGTAAAAATAAAGGACAAATGTTAAAAGCAGACATGAAATTTCCCCAGGGAGGAAAAAGAAGTATTAGAAATAATACAGGAAATCTCAGTCATGCCAGAACAGGTAATCAAAAATAATGGTCAAAACCATATACACCAAGAATATATATATAAAAAAACCCCC